>OX596270.1:250460-362242 GCA_951394255.1 Polyploca ridens | reverse complement strand
CATAAGTTGAAATTAGCAAGACTTAACAACAGTAGCAGTACCCGTATCCAATAGGAGCAGTACTCGATTACGAAGTTTAGCTACAGATTAAAGAGAAACTTATCAAAGATCAATAAGACCACATTTACATAACATCACAGGAAATATACCTCAGACGGTAACAATACCAATCGCCGAAACAATCAAACAAACAGAACAGAACAACTGAACTCATGAACCACCTAAAACTGAAAACTAAAAGTTTGAACACGTGGCTGGACAAGTGGCACTTACCTCGACCGCGAGCGGCGTGCCATCGCGTCGTCTCGTTCCCACTTTAAATTATTATACTAAACCCTCTCGCTCTCTCACGCCCTGGTTTTGGATTTGGACAATGTAGACTGAACTGTAGAATATTGAAAGGGATCTTGTCAAGTCAAGAGTTTATGATAAAATGAACGTAAGACCAAGTGTGGCTGCCTGCAGTGCACCAAATAGTGTTATCACTAGTGCAGTATTGCAGAAGTCTTTCCCCAGGGGTGAGAGAGCGGGACCTCCGCCTCCGCGGACGGTCCACGGAGGAATGTTCCGCGACCCCGGCAACGCGCCAGGATCTCGCGCTTGGCACTATCAACCTTCTCCAACGCTCATGAGGGGTTGATCCGCGCCTGCGCCCTGTGAATCTTCCATCCCTCTTGCACTCAACGCGAAATAGAGATGGGGGACAACTTTAGGGATGATATTAGGAGGGTGAAAAGACGGTGAAAGATGGAAATGCATCTCGGACTCCGCTCGGATTTCCGGCGCTCGTGATTTTGTTTATTGATTCGCATCGGGAAGAAAACGATGGTACGCTTTCTGGGGCCGTTGGAGTTATTAATCCCCTTATCATGTCACTACAAGATTTAGTGCGCGATGTCCTTTATCAGGACTAATAAAAGTTTTTTTACAACCATCAATTCACTCGATATATTTATTCCCCCAAACATTTTCGGTAACGTAACCAATTGTATTGTACGACTCGATCCGATAAAGACGGCATTAAATCATAATAAGGGTTGAGTTAAAAATACACCTGCGGCCACTTGTGCTCAACAAAAGAGAACTGATTGATGCTCAATTTAAAAAATAAACACGCGATATTCAGAAACAGCTCCTAACTTAAAGGGTGAGGGTTTAAAATTATTGAAAACTGATATTGTATGAAATGTAACAATAAAAATGCGGCAGCATAGAGAACAATTATGAATATTTACGCAGCGGAGTGCACGGGGCGATGGCACAGAAGTAATGGGTGCGGACGCGAAGGGTTGTCGTGTTGTGCCGACGGGAGCTGTTGTTGACGATTGGATTGTTACAAGTATTGATGATGCGTGTCGTTAAGTCGACGGTGTTGACGCTATATCAAATTGGGAATTGAGCGGTAACACAGCTATAAAAATAGGTTAAGCTCACAAGGTTTCTACATTCTCTTCTTTCAGCGATTTATCTTAATGGAGCACGTTATCTTAATCACTTGTGTAGGTTTGATGCGCGGAGATTCCTTTGTTAACAAATTGAAGATTATCTAATTTTCCAATTTAATAATTGAAAAGTATTTATTGTACAATAGGCTAATTTACAATAGAACATAAGGCTATTGATACATGTGTAATTTTAACAATATAAAGAGATTACATACAGAGAGAGACACCGGGAAAATTTTCACCCGTACGTTGTTGACATACCGAAAATACGGACACAGCGTTTTGCATCCTCATTTATAATGCGGACAGCAAGGGAGTGGAACTTGCGTCGTCCGGCGTCTGTTTCCTGACGCCTACAATCTAGGTACTTTCAAGGCCAGAGTGAATAGGTTTCATGTGGGTAAGCGTGTTTCATCTTAGGCTTCGTTATCGCCCCTTATGGGCGAGTCAGTGGCCAAACGCAAGCACATTTAATTTAAAAAAAGAACATCACTTGTAAACTGCATAGCGCTATGAAGTCACTTTGCTACTTTATATTAGCATAGATCTTATGATACATCAACAGGGAGGTTGCTCTGTTAATATTATCACAATAGATGGGTATCATAATTTTGCAATTATAATTTAACAAGTAGACACAACACTTGAAATGAATGAAGTTTACACATATGATAGTTAAGAGCTTATATCTAATGAAGATAAACATATAACACTTATCGAGGAGACTACATTAGATCTGAGATGAATGCTTGGGGTAATTTAGTATGCAGTACTGATTTTCATCGCTAGATGGCAGACGGAAAGATAAGGAGGTTTTAAAATGTTAACCATTTTGATATTAAGGATATAGCTTTTACGTTGGTGGAAAATTATTGTTTTTTTTGTCACGCCTTTTGCCTACCTAGATTATAGGCGCAACCGTAGATACATGGAAAGGACTCCTTAGCCTTTGTAGCTGATACATTTGTACTATACTATTGTACCTTGGAAGATTCAACATCAAACTCATTTATTTAGTTCAGGCCCTGATAAGGCACTTATGAACGTTACAGTTGACTCTACCACCGGTTCGTACATTTAAATTTAAACCTTGTTTACACGATAGTAGGGTACTTTCTAGTACCCGCTTGACGTGAGCCATATCATCAAAAAAACACCGCCTAGAAACCACCATCTTTAAAACCTACACAACTCACGTAGTAAAAACCAATATTTCTTTTGTCCCACCAAATCGCCTACTCTAAGGGACACGGGTACCCCGCTGGGCCGCATCGAAAACACATTTCAGTTAGAACGTTCTTAACTCCCTTACACTTGGGAGCCCTGAAATTTATATCAATAAAAAACTCATGTGCATGTGTGGGTGAATCTTGATCGATAGTCGAGAATTTACTATGTATAGCTGAAACATGAGAATCTCCGCGAAGTCTTTCGGAAGTTGCTTTACTGCCGGTTTTACTCGATCTATCCTTGATTTTGCGATGGATCTGTATTTGACACTAATAAGTAATTAAATGTCAAATTTGTCGTAATTAGTGTTAAATATCAATCCACAATCGTAGAATAAAGGATAAATCGAATATAGAAAGGAAATAATAATAGAATTGAAATCGAATAAATCAGGCAGTTAGTAAAATTAGATTCAGAGATAAAATAAGGAATAGAGTAAGTAGTTAAAATTTAAAAGAAAAGTCTTGATTCCCTCACTGACACATCAACGTCCAGCCCAAACAAACCATTGGACCGAGAAAGCTGAAATTTTGAATAAGGCTGGATTTTTTTATATCACCACAGCTTTTGTAATAAAGAGGATGTTCGCCTAAAGCGGGTCAAACCGCGGGGCGGAAAGCTATAAAGACGGTAGCTGTTGGCAAAAAATTACAACCAGTAGCTTATTCAATTAATAATTAATAGGCTTGTTTGACCACATATACCATGGTGAAATTTTTAGGCCACAAATGGTTTCGTACTGTGCGGGACGCTCAGGCTGTTGAATGAGCTCCCCGCCGTGGTTTTCCCAATGGAGTACAGCATGGGGTTCTTCAAAAAGGGTGTGAAGAGATTTTTGCGGGTTCGGCAACGTACGACTTATACCCCTGGTGTTGCAGGCGTCCATAGGCTACGGTAGCCGCTTACCATCAGGCGGGCCGTATGCTTGTTTGAAATGGTAAAAAAAATCTCAATACCCTAATGTATTTATTTATTATGGATGATTAGGCTAACTCCAGCACATATGCCCGATTTTAATTGTTCTTCAGCGATACGGCTAAAAGTTAATATTTTTTCGTTCTTTGGTTGCATGTTCTGTCCTATCAAAAGAAATCAAATGTATTTACTATAACGAGTTGTACATTTCACAAGGTGTAAGTAGCAGTATTATAGTTCCCGTATTGTATTCAATTAATATTTTTGTTGGAAAGCAAATTTTTTCATACCAATTTATTATGATCGTGGATGTTAGATTTTTTCCGGAATTCCTCAACCCTATCAACTTGGTAGAATTTGTAATTTGTTTCTAGAACCTGCCTCTTTTTCGCGGACTTCAATCGGTTTTTTTGTTACGATCCATGGTAGAGTCAATTATAACGTTCGCCAGGGGCTATAGTTTTGAGGTTTTAGTTTAAACATATATTTTTTATTCAATAACTACAATAACTAACTGCCCGGCGCAACTTCGTTCGCATGGTGCTACCCTACCCTATCTAAACCATCCAGGGAGTTAATTCTTCTGTACGTGTGTATGTCACTGTACTTATATATAAAGATTAACAGATTACTTACCAATATATATCTTGTTTCGTTTGTCGTTGCGTTCGTTTCGTTATCTAATCATACAGCTATACTATACAGGCACTTGTTCGTTGGCTTTGATTGTTTAAGGCACTCGTTGTGTTTGATGTCTCTTTCACATCGCAGTCTTCATACCTGGGGAAGAGGGAGATGGTAAATTAAATTGTGTCTCTATTTTTGCAACTTTATTACTGCTTACTCATCATCTGTCGTCGGGTAAGAATTTGGTGATATAAAACTTTCGGACACAGATATAAAATAAAAATGCATTGATTTTGAAGGACTAAACACGTGGTTGCTATTGGATAGAAGTTTAAATAGGTACTTGTGGAATATTCTTCCACATCAATAAATAATGCAAGCCGTATTTCTACTGAGCTCGCATTCGTACGTAAGTATGAACAACATGACGAATTTTTATTCCAAGATCGAAATCTCAAAAATAAATTTGATAAACGCATCATAATTCTATATCAAACCAAAAAAACAATCCAATAAATTCTAACAAATCAAAAAGCTATAAAAACAACAATCTTCCCCTTAGAAGTCGACAAGCCTAGAGGCCCACGTTGGGCGCCAACGTTCTGCTGGCGCCCAACGCCCAACGGACGGGGATATATCACTGTCTCGCTCTAGGCGCCAGTCGGGCCGGCGCCGTCTGGCGATCGTCTGCCGCCGACCTGGAGCCTCTTACATAACATGGCACAGCCTCAGGGCCCGGGAATTCGCGAGTGAAAATTCGGCTGAGCACATTATGTAGATGATACAATGCCACGAGAAATGGAACGGGTGAGTGAATTGCCGCATTTTATGAAATAATACTAGTTTCAGATGTAAATGGCTCGGCGAAATATTAGGGAGGTTTATTACGCGTAATAAGAGTGATTTTGTAAATGTGAAACGAAGATTTTTGTATTGGAGAATTATTTGTACAGGAGAAATTACTTGTGGTAGATAAGTCAATAATAACACCTAAACAAGACTTAATACTCTTTTTATTATTCAGAAGGTTACCTACCTAGTACTAGGACCTAGGACTACCTAGTAGGCAAAACGTCGTCTTAAGACATGCCAATACCAGGAGGTTGACAATGAGTTGCCGAACTTTTACTAATGGGCAGGTATTGTTTGACTGAAAACCCCATTGTTACCTTCACGGCACCTCTCGCCAACGACAGGGAGTCCATCCTCATACATTGGAACCAAAATAGTCTCGTACTGTATGGTTTAAAAGGAGTTTCCAATCGCGGACGCTCAGATAGTGGAATGAGCATTCCGCCAGGATTTTCCCAACGGAGTACAGCATGGGGTTCTTCATCATCAAGCGGGCCGTATGCTAGTTTGCTACCTTAGTAGTATATAACGTGTTGAGTGGACGAGTCAATTAAAGTATCAATTGAATCATCCTTGGATGAGAAAATGACACTTAGATTTTGTAAAGATCATCATCACTACACTCTATTGCGTCTGAGCACCAGATCGGTATGCAGACGTCACTATCGACCATCACAAGTCAATCATTTTAATTATTAAATCAATTAAAATCGACAAACGAAAACAAACCTTAACAACTACAACATAAAACTTTACATAACGTGTCAATTCCATGCACGAATTCTAATGTCTTTTATAATATGCAATGCAACATGAATTCAAAACGATACCGCACACAGTTCATTGAATATCAATGAGGAAAGATAATTGTGTTGTAATTAATATTCAAACTTATTAATAGTTTGCTAGAGTCTTATTTTATAGAGCTGATTGATAAGTACAGTAGCGGCGTTGTGTTAACATGTTTGCTTGCTGATTTGATTATGTATTGTGTGGGCAGATAAGCTGGTAACATCCGTAACAGAATAGCATTGTCTTTATACTATACTAATGTCCTTCTATACAAGAGGGTTGATGACTACATCAGGTATAGACTCTCTATAAAAAAGCTCAAAATTACAGTATTACCCAACTGATAAGGCGCGTCGTGAATCTTCGTTTCGCTGTATTTCTACCAAATGACACTGAGATTTGTCCCTTCTACTGCCGGCACAGGAACTCCTCTCCTCTTAGCCACTCTACAACCCCCGTACGGATCTGAAGACGCATGCAGGGTCGGCAACGCGCTAACGATACCTCTGGTGTCGCAAGCGTATATAGGCTACGGATCAGATAACTACCAGACAGGCTGTATCCTTTTTAGTACCGCTGTAGTAAAAACATAAAAGTAGTAGTGCGAGTAGAACACCTGTCTTTGTGTGGTTGTCTGGAAGAGATCGCTTCTTAGCGATAAGACCGCCCATTGTTATAGTCTACAGCAGAAGACTGCAACAGGCTAATTCAAAGTCAAAGCCATTTATTCAATTTAGGCCCTAGTAGGGCACTTATGAAGGTCAAAGCTACTGAAGTTACCACCAGTTCGTAAGTCGGCCTTCAACTGAGAAGAACAGGCAAGAAACTCAGCAAGGTTACATTTTTAAAATTTTTTTTTTTGAACAATCTGACTCCCAATTTAGATCCCACTTCTATTACATTACATTACATCGTTAAACAATCAACTCTAGCCGATCGTCAATCAAACGGCCAGACTTGAGACAAGAGGGTCGTATAAACTATGAGTAATTGAGCACATGTGTGCGCACGCGCCGGTGGCACGCGCCGCCGCCGGCGTGTTTGTCGGCTGCGGCATTGTATGTGTAGTGTAATGCGGGATTAGTAATGTTTGTTTAATTATTGCCTAAGTTATTAGTACTAGTAGTAGTTTTGCTCCAGTTTTTTCTTTCTTGTCATCTGTGTCATATCAATATTGCCGCAGGTCGTGGGTTCGATTCCCACACAGGACATGCATTTGTGTGCATGTCTGTATGTCCTGAGTCTGGGTGTAATTATGTATATTAAGTATGTATTTATAAACAAAAAGTAGTATACAGCGTGTAAGGGACATCGCCGCACAAACGGATACCATGGGTCCAGGACATGATTCTGGAGTCTGGACCCCCCCATGTTGGAATTTTTCGTCGGGTTTTCCCAAATTTTTAAAAAAAATGTTGAGTTTTTTTTACTTTAGACTGTTCATAATCGTTATTCTTACCTAACCCAAAGAGATTTAAAATAAATAAGTTATTAATTCATTACTTTCACTAAAAGTAGCAATGTAAATAAAACTAGAAACGGTGTCTTATGGCGATATTCGCCTGCAGTCAGCGACATACTACGTAGGCACAACGTTATCGCGCGATTAAATCGCGGTGTTCACAATACATTGCGCGCTCGAAAATGACAATTTCTATAACCGATCATTAGCGAGGTGAATGACTTTCACAATTTAATTAGTGGCATTAGGTGTAGCCTTTTCGCGAAGTTTGTGTTACCATGCGAAATACACCCTGTATGTATTATATCAATTATCTGGTTTCCATAGTACAAGCTCTGCTTAGTTTGGGATCAGATGACCGTGTGTGAGGAATGTCCCAGGATATTTATTTATTTAATATAAATGATAGGTCTAACGAGAGAAAATCATAAAATACATTAATAAATTCAATTTAAATTTTTACTAAGTATTAGATGATGCTGTAAAATAATGATGTCACAATTTAGTATTTCTTTCATGCTTTATACAAAAATGATCTCAGCAACTACCCGATCTCCCAGTGTATTATACAGGTTGTTGTTTTGGTCGGCGACAAGCGACCCAGGAGCGGTTGTACAAAATATATATTCCCCAAAAATGGACTTAATTCCATTAAATACTGTAAATATGTTGAGAAATACCTTATTCAATTTGAAATAAAATTACCGCAAAGTATGGTTACTAGGCACGTGCACAGACTAGAGCTAGGCGCAAGCCGCCATCGCCCCACCCCTTTACTCCCTCGTACTCACATTGAGCATTATGTCTACACTTTAGCTTATTAAATGATTTTCACAATTTTTTATTTTATTTTTGTTATTAAATGAAAAGTATTTTTGTTATATTTTTTTTAGCACTAGTATCATTTTTATTATCGACCCTGAGTCGCTCGTCGCTGACTAAAACAACGATGTATATAGGCTTTTTAACCCGGATATTTTAACGGGAGGAACAGCTCAGCATCTCGACATATTAAAAATTTCCTTCATTAAAAAGTTCCCGTCGCGATTTTCCATCTGTCTGTATAGGCTAATTTTAAAAACTACTGTGGGGATTTTCTTTAGTTATTCATTCATGGATACACTGATTCACGAGGAAGGTACCTGTATAATCTTCGAGAAGATTTTTGGCCATTTAAAATAACTTTCATGAATTCGGTAAAACAAAACAGTGGTCGCGGAGGCATTTTCGGATATGTCAAAGCTCATAGGGGAGGGAGGAAAGGTCGGTAACGCGTAAGCGATGCTTCATGTTGCAAGCGTCCATATGGCTACGGTAACCGCTTACCATCAGGCGGGCCGTATGCTTGTTTACCGACTGTCGTATAAAAATGTTGATCAAAATATGCCTTAATTTTGATATCTTAGAAGATAATAATATCAAAAATTGAAATATCACTCGCAACGCAACGCGACAAAAATAGATCTACCTGGGCGAAGCCGGGGCGTGTCGCTAGTACATTAATAACAAAAGATGATACATTCTTATGAATTATTTTTGTCTATTAAAAAAATAACACCAAATATAGTAAACCTTGCTTTGATGACTGACTCATCGATGACATAACGAGATTTGTAGTATTTTAAGGCACTAGTATCATCCCACGTTTTTACTTGCATTTCAGAGAGATCATAAAATTATGTATTGTCTGACTTGCAAAGAGAAGAGACCTCTTCGTTTTATTCTCAATTCCATGGTTTCTTATCGATTTATTTATCTTGGCAACTCATAAAGGCACTCATGAACGTTACAGTTCAACATCACAACTCAGAAAAACATTTTTTCATGTGAATCCTTTACTAATTATATTTTGTAAATATAATTGGTTTTTGAGTCGGCAACGCGCGAGTGATAGCCCTGGTGTTGCAAGCGTCCATAGGCTACGGTAACCGCTTACCATCAGGCGGGCCGTATGCTTGTTTGCCAACTTAGTAGTATAACAAAAATTTTGAAGCTTTCATTAATTTTCTGGTTTCACATGTCCCGGCTCATATGTGTCTGGAAAAACAAATCTTGCAAGTTTATTAGACTCACTTTTGGTTTCCGATTGATCTTAAATTTCACATGCATGTGTACATCGGATAACAATGCAATATTATTATGACATGGAGCTGATTTGATGATGAGGCCGGAAGGTGGCCATTGGAACTCAATATAACGACGCAATCCAATCATCATCAGGGATAATTTGATTCGTCTTGACAACGACTCTCTTTCTAGAGTAAGTTGGTTTATGTTTATAGGGCAAAATCCAAATATCAGGGATAACAATCAAATATCTCCATACATCTCTCAATACGTGAAGGTACGTTTCTGAATACGTACCTTCTACCATCGCAACTCTCGTCATCGACAGGGAGAAACCAGAATTGTTTCGAACTGTGCGGTCTCAAAGGAGCTTCCTTCCGCGGACGCTCAGATTGTGGAATGAGCTCCCTGCCGTGGTTTTCCTAATGGAGTACAGCATGGGGTTCTTAAAAAAGGGTATGAAGAGATTTCTGCAGGGTCGGCAACGAGTGAGTAACACCCTGCGGTAGCATAAGATATGGTAGGATCAAGAAAATCAACAGCCAATACGGTCAGATCGGTTGCATCAGACATCCGGTGCGTACTAGCGTAGGCGCATACCCACGCGAATAACGTAAAGGTTGTAGGGCGACGCGGTTAGTGCTGTAAGGAGAAAGTTGTATATACTTGCAACACCAGGAGTTTGGCGACATTTTAATGATGGTGTAGCATCTTGCGCACACCATAAAGTCGTGGTTCCGTCTGAATATTGTTTGTTTTATAAAGGACAAGAAATTAAAGTAAATAACAAAGCGATTTTCCTCACAAGTTTACAATGAATGAATGAATGACGCATAAAATTACGTCATATTACAATTATACCATTGATGCGTCATCGCCGTTACGGTAACGTTTGGGGCACTTTATTTGTCCGTATTTCGTAATGGTTGCGTGTAATTATGGATTCTAATTTGAAACAAATAAGTATAATAATCGTAACTTCAAACCATAACCACACTAACGTTTGCATAGTTTTGTTGATTATCTAATAAATTAGGGGTATTTTTAATTGAACCTCTGTTTAAAAATTACGCAAATATACCTTTTCCGTAACACGGTGTAAACAATTAAATTAGAAGTGAGACAAAGCCAAAGTCAGCTCAAGGTTCTTCGCTTTATTTAAGGCGATGATAGCTCAGTGGTAGTGACGTCGGGTACCGAGACGAAGCTCCCGGGTTTGCAATCCTACAATGAGCTTTGAGCTTTCGGTGAAGGAAAACATCGCGAGGAAACCATAGCACGGTAGTAGGGTACTTTGTAGTACCCGCCTGGCTGGCTACCACCCTCAAGTTGAAAATCTGTCGCCAAGCACCTTTCGGTGTGTTCCGACAGCTGCACTTGAGAGCCAGCTTCTTCTAGGCTCTGTGTGCTTACCACCTTCGGCCGCATCATCACTTACCATGGTGAGATTGCAGTCAAACACAGGTCTATAAACAAAAAAAAAATGTCGAGAAGTCACCGCTATGTTTACGTGCCCACGTTGATGACAGCATAGTAGCTACAATTACGCGATACTACATATAGCTGCCGGGTGATACGGTGACCACGCGGTGATGAATGGTACGACTTGGCAGTGATATTGTTATTGTTTCACTACATTAGTGTGCTTATAACTCTAGAGAAACGATACGTCTCCCCATTGACTCTGCTCTATTTTGCATTCAGTTTTCAACGACACGGTATGCTGCCGCCGCCTTAATTCAATTCACTAACTAAACATAATAAATAAATAAATAAATATCCTGGGACATTCCTCACACACGGTCATCTGATCCCAAACTAAGCAGAGCTTGTACTATGGAAACCAGATAACTGATATAATACATATACTACTTTTTGTTTGTAAATACATACTTAATATACATAATTACACCCAGACTCAGGACAAACAGACATGTTCATGCACACAAATGTATGTCCTGTGTGGGAATCGAACCCACGACCTGCGGCGCGTAAGGTGAACCTTAACCAACTGCGCCAACTGCCCAGTCAAATAGTAGAATATTTATTTAAAAAAATATGTACAAATTACTTTTTTGTAATGTATACAACGTATACCTTTTGAAGTCACACAAGTGTTCCAATAAATAAAAAGAATTACAGTAAAATAAAACCGCCTTCAAAGTACCAAAAAGTATGAAATGACTCTTAATCTGCTTTGAAGTCAGCGAAATATGTTCAATGGAACACGTCGTGCTCTTTCGCAGACTATTTTTAATTGACTTCAAAAAAAGGAGATTATCAATTCGACACGTATGTATGTAATATTATTGGAACTGCAATATATTCACATATGATAATCTATTAGGGCTTCCAAACAAATATACAAAATTTCATAGGTGTTTGTATGTATGTATGCATGCAGGTTTGTATGTATGTTTGTATGTATGTTTGTTCACGCCATTTCTGTCTAAATATGACTCATGATTGATCTGCACAGATGACTCACGGATTTCTTCTATCAGCCCATGCTGATAGAAGAACTTCCTCCTCTGGCCACCACGTGGAATTAGTCATGGCATCATCAATTACCCTTAGCTATAATTCGTCATCAAAATCCATGATATTATTATTATAAAGAGTTCAGATCCGTTGGAAACTTATAACTAACCGAAACGGGTATTTTAAATTAATATTTCCTACATTACTGTATAAGGTCCAGAATCCCTTGGCATTTGAAACTTCGAAGCCACCCAGATGTCGAAGAATGCCAACAATGTGACAAGCAACCAATATGGTATGGGAACGTTAAGTTTCAAGAAATCGTCTCATCCAACAGTTGATGTAAAAAAAAAAGCAGTTGTCTTGCAAGAAACCTTTTATTTTTGTAGTGGCTTTCCGTCCCCCCTATTGTACACCTTCAGGGGAAGAATTATGAAAAACCTTTCGTTAGGTGATTCTTAAGTTCAAAATCGCTAGGTGATTCTTAAGTTCAAAATCGTTAGGTGATTCTGAAGTTCAAAATTTCATGGTTTCAAGTGTGCATTGAATTCAGCTATTGCTTTTAAGTGTCGACTATCCGAACTACGAGCCGCCTGATGGAAAGCGGTTACCCTTATCTATAGACTCACTGACATATAAACGCATAGCTCAAACCGTAGAAGATACATGAAATTTATAGCACAAGTATTCCTTTCATACGTCGACTAAACAAGTGCTTTTCAAAACTTCACCCCACCCCGTCGAGCTTAAAAAGGATCTCGGATGAAACCATGGCATGGAAAGATAGTTTTTTTTATACGGCCCGCCTCGTGGTCAGCGGTTACCGTTGCCCTATGGACGCTTGTGATGCCACGGGTGTTGCATCACAACTCACAAGGGACGCATGGAACACCCGGAGCATCACTCACGCATTACCGACCCAACTCCTCCCAATAAGCTCTGGCAATCTCACACGCAGGAACACACAACATTGTGATTTGGCTGCGGTTTTTTTTTTTTTTTTATGTTAAATGGGCTTGCGTTTGACCTTCGACTAACCCCATGAGAAGTTATGACGAGGCCGAGGATGAAGCACGCTTACCCAGAAAAAGCCTATTCACTCTGGCCTTGAATACATCTAGGTTATAGGTGTCGGGAAACACAGACCCCGGAAGAGAGTTCCACTCCTTTGCTGTTCGTATAAGAAACGATGAAGCGAAGCGTTGTGTCCGGGTACGCGGGAAGTCGACAACGTATGGGTGGTATCCTGTAAGGTGGAGGTACTTCCCCAGTCGAGCTGCTCATTGGACAAAAAAATGCTATACTCTACCTCAAATCGAAACTATATGTCCCATGATATAATTATGATACTTTTTCCTCCTACAATTACCACATTAAACGACCTATATTTCGCCACAACACAATGACGCGTCCGTCCGTGACCTGAAATCTCGTTATAATTTGACTCATAAACACAATTTCCTTCTAAGAAACTCCTGCGCAGCCTTGCCATGTGCATTTAGTTATTGTAAAGAATGTATAACCGTTTATAAAATTCCAATTCCTGCTAGATGACTTCAAAGAACATAATGGTACGGATTCTAATGTTTACAAATTAAACTGTTATAACAGGTTTTAAAATAGTCCCGTTTCTTTTTGTTATTTGACGTTAGAGAGTGACGGATATATTTAGCTAGACTTCCTAATTAAACCATCTAACGTTATAAGGGGATTAAATCTATCTCTTTCTAACAAAAAACGTAAGAAAAGGGTGTAAGAAATTTAGTCCAAGTCAAGTTCAATTGCTTATTTTCAACGTGAATTTTGTCGCCATCAAAATTGGTCACATGTATTTTGGACATTGTCATTTCTTCATTTCAGTTTTCCATTTATGTTTGTGAGAAAGAGATGTGATGTGTATAAAACTCATGGTCATAATTACCTAGAATAGTAGTTCGCAAAGGTGAGTCCCAAATTCGGAACTTTTTGTTAGGTAAGTCGCGGTCCAATCAACTTTGGGAACGACTAACCTAGAAGATTCATTGAATAGGGTTATACATGTATCATTAGAACTGACGATTAGCGAAACCAGTTGCGAAAGAGCCGCGACAAAGATATTTGGTTGAAACCTTGGTTGAACTCCCGTCGACCATTCCATATGATAATAAGCATTAATTTGCTGGCCAAACATTGGCCCAATGGTTCGATTGGCCGCCAGCCAGAGCGATGAACTCATTCCACGATATGGAACGGGGGCCTGTCGTTGATTCAACTTTGTTTATTTTATGCGTATGTGAAAAAAAATTACAGCCATATGGTTTTTGACGTTTTGAAGATGGAGCTCGTGTTTTCGTTGAGAATTTTATAATAGCATACCGCTTTAGTGAAGAAAAACATCGGAAGGAAACACGTCTTTCTGAGAAGGCAAAGGTGCTGGACGAGAGACAGGCAAGTACCACAAAGTACCCTACCACCGTGCGTGCCTGTCTTTCTCAGCTTTACGAACCGATGTCTTCACAACTGTCTTAATCTTTAAGTTCTACGTACTAGGTCACAATTTCAAGTACACAGCTGAATTATTCAAAACGCCTTTGATTTGCCGAAGACTCATTAAAATTGTGTTTTTTGTACAAATATTAGAAGTGTGTTACAAATTGTTATTTTTCGCATGAGTCATCGCTACTGTTATGGAAATGTAAACAATAATGTATCTGTATTTAGAGTTGACAACAGGTTTGTCATGGCTTGTTCTCAAGCATTTATGGTCTCATCATCACTTCTAACGTCATATCAGAGTTCTCTTTCGAACTCATCACCCTTCTCGGTAATTCAATCAACTCATCATCGATTTTCTTTATATATTCATCACTTTTAAGTCACATGGCTTTCCTTTTGAGCTACCGGTTTCTCTCAACTTTGCAGTCACCATTACTTTTAAAAGCTGTTTCTAATATAGGTCATGCATTTGACACTTATGCTTCTTTGAAAGCCTTGTCTTCTGCTTTAAGAAACTGAAAATACTACCAAGAAGTTCCATGAATTTCACAGAACAAATTCCCGCCGTGGTTTTCCCAAAGGAAAGTACATACTGTGAAATTTTCTGGGTTACCCAAAAAACTTTGCTGTTATCTCGTAACCTCTTAGGTCATCGCCTTTTATACAAAAACTTATCACACGTAATGTCTAGATTTTTGGAGAGCATCCAATAATTCTGAATGTGATTGTAACTGTAATTTTCTTAGTAATCGTAAATTATGCAAAAGCTTTTAGTATTTTTG
This sequence comes from Polyploca ridens, assembly GCA_951394255.1. Classification (NCBI taxonomy): domain Eukaryota; kingdom Metazoa; phylum Arthropoda; class Insecta; order Lepidoptera; family Drepanidae; genus Polyploca; species Polyploca ridens. The sequence goes on along the minus strand of OX596270.1, from coordinate 347,114 downwards.
CGGGAACAGACAAGGGTTTGGCGTCATGCCTAGATTAGCAGGAATCCGTTTTTTGCGACATATCGGCCTCTTCTATTGTTTCTATCTTGGATAATATCTACGGCTATCAGGATTTGGTATCAACTTTTTCTTCTCTACAGTTATTAGAAATTGTAGGACTTCAAACTTATATGGACCCTTACCGTCTCATTACGAAAGATGGTAAGCAAACCCAGCTTTCAAAATAGCTTTATCTCCTTTTGTTGTATGACGTTAGAAAGTGACCGAGTGGCTGGATTGACCAAACTTGCCTTTAACCTTCTTTTGTAATAAGGGTGTTAAAGTCTTGCGCATTGAACCTAATGGAAGGATCATAATGAAACAGTTCACCAAAACGTAGATAGCATGTTGAGGTTTTTATCAAAGATACTTACTTAGATAAAATCTCAATCCCGTGCAACCTAATCAGCCAACCGAGCAACATTTCTGAATACCTCAATTTCCCATATACATAGCAGATCAAATGTGAGTCACTGATTTGGTCAATTTCATAGGATTTGCTGTGACTCCCAGAAATAATTTCCATTCTGAGTTATTGCTCTAGTGGCCTTATTAAATCTCCTTGTTGATTCACAGAAAAATGAGATCACCACGTTGCATTAAACATAACAGTTTATAAGTTTAAACGGCTATCCGGCAAGGTTATCAAAGCTTATCGACAAAACGTAGACAGTCGACCTTCGCTAACAACTCAGTTTGGCTGCACTTAGCGTAAGCTTCAAGCGGGATTGACGAATATGATGCATAAACAGCTCAAGTCATGATATTAAGGACCCTAATAACGAGGAGAATTAAGGCTTGATTGCCAAGGCTTATGAATAGAGACCTTGAAAGCATTGGTAGAACTCGCGTGAAGCGACTTTGGAATGCAGTGCGCGACTGACTGGGAGCAAAAAGACAGGCCCCAAGTATTCCCTTGCCGAATATGTACACAGAACTATAACTAGATTTAAAGACGTTTTCCAATGTTGAGATTACAATACCAGCAAATTATTGTAGACATGAAATATGAAACAAATCTGTATAATAAAAATATTTCGCAGTAAAAATAACAGTTTGTGATCTTTTTTACGTGATTCTAAATGCCACAAGATAGTCCTTTCCTTAAGCACTAAGGATCAAAATTTTAACGTTATTACATCTCTAAAAATCCTGCCGTGATTCTTTGCGAAGTAATCTGCTGTTTCTCAGTCAGTCCCAAAAGAGTGCATTTAGACATTTCCATCTATACTCCTGAGGGTCATAGTCAGATACAGATATACACGCGACTCATCCCGCCATCGCTTACAACTTAAACAACAATTACATCAGCGTCCAATTTAGTAATTCATTGTCATCAGTGCAACAGTTCGTCTCGACCTAAATGCTATATGGATTGATCCAGCAAAAAGGCTGTTGTTTTCTTAGCTAACGGGAACGGCGAGGGGCGCGGAAGACAAACGAGTCTACCAGTTTCTCCAGAAAAGAAAGGGTTATTATCAACCTCTGCTTCGCACTGGTACACACCCCCACCCGCTTGAATTCGTCGCGCGAGGCGCTAGTGTTAGAGTGAGGTCTCTAGAAACGTCAAATAGAAAGAAAGAAATTATTCACGATTGGTGCGAATCGTTAAACCACTGTTTTAGGCGAGTTTTGTCTTTTGGAAACGTATTTCCTCTTTTTCAGAAGAAAACGGGAATACGCAATACTGAGGCTCAGTCACATCGATAGGACCTTACTCGATAGTGGCGCCAACTAGTGTCCACAGAAACGGTAGCCCTCATTCGATCCATTTGTTAGCGCTTTGATATTGACAGTTTATCGTTTGCGTTTGATTGCAATCTAACCAAGATAAATGTACACGCGGTCTAGAACTTTGTAGTACCAGACTAGCTGGTTTAAGAGAGAGCGCATTACAGGATCTCCAGTTCAAAATTCGGAGTAGCCCGACTGGGAAACTACCATCTTAAAGAAGACCGCAGCCAAATAACATTACATTAATAGTGTTGTGCTGGGAGTAAGGTCGCCAGAGCTCCATGAGGAGGCGCTGTGCTGCCAGTGTGCAGGAACCAGCGGTGAATATAACTAGCAGCAGCAAGAATTGATACTGTGCTCCATTTTTTTTATTCAATGGTTTTATGCATTTGGCCACCGACCCGCCCATAAGAGACGATGGCGAAGCTTTTCATGGAACACGCTTACCCAGAAGAAACCTATTCACTCTGGATTTGAAAGTCCCTAGATTGGAGTCGGGAAACAGACGCCGGAAGCAAGTTCCACTCCATTCGGTGCTGGCACAGCGACTTCTGTCGATACCTCTTCAAACCTCTTGGATTTTTGTTGTCAATAACGCGCGAGTGATCAAACGCCCCTGGTGTTGTCTCGCGTCTATAGCAAGCGTTCATAGAGCTACGGTAACCGCTTTCCACCAGCGTGGCCGTATGCTTGTGTACTTTAGTTGTATAAAAATAAAACGTGCGCAAGCGCCGTTCAGTGGAATAAAAACAGGGAATGATTTGGCACGCTATTATAAAATGCCTTGCCAAGAGCTATTGCTCATATAAATTATGAAGACGCGGTAATGTAAAAACCCAAGAGAAGGGAATTCCCCATGTGTTTAATAAAATTACACCACAGTTATTCAAATCCTTGATTCATCAAAGGAATGATCAGCGATTCACAGGGCCGGTTGGCGTGGAGGTGGAGGTTCCTGAAATCCACGCCACGGGTTCGATTCTCATCCAGGGCCAGTAGACAAGACGGTTGTCGACAGTCGTCATCGTTAGTAAACGATCAACCTTTGTATGGGAATGACATTTCAAATGCCAAAGACGAGGAATTTGACTCCAGATGGTTTTGTTTGAAGAATAGCCTAGGATATTTTTATAGGTACCTACATCTTCAAAGATTACCTACCCCTAGATTTTTGAAGTCATTGTTTTTACAGATTACCAAGAATGGAAATGACTGACTCAAATGCTATCCACCATTACGTGCAAACTGCAAATAAGCTAAATATCATCCACCCGAGACGAAACGAAGTTAAAACGTACCAAAATAAACTAACTGAGCGTTCCACGCAGGAAGTTGATTACAACATTTTGCTGTTTACTTGTTATACACGAATACATGAGGTTTCGATAATACCACCATTTTTACCGAAGGAGACAAGTCTTAGAAGGTAGGTAGGTACAGTAGTACCCAACTGATATGGCGCGTCGTAAATCTTCGTTCGCACAGAAAAGAAAGTATGGCCCCGAAGATTAACGAAAGAATGCTTAAAACTTACTATCAACCTTAGATCACTACTATAAGGTTCATAATACAGTGCAGCTGTTAGTTCCGTCTCACTAGTAGTAGTCACGCCCCTCCACACGGCGCGCGCTAACATGGCGGCAGCTGCCGACCAATAGCGTTTCCCGCGCTTTGAAAATGTATCTTCTGCGCAGGTACATCGGTAAGCCATATCAGTTGGGTAATACTGTAGGTGCTTGGGGGCAGATTTTCAACTGGAGGGTGGTAGCCAGCCAGGTGGGTAATACAAAGTACTCTATGGTTTCCTCACCGTGTATTCCTTGACCGGTAGCTCAAGCTTATTGTGAAATATTATTATCGCTATTACTAACTTTCTCCTTAGGACCACAGATGTAAAAGAAGTTCAGAAAGAACAGAAAAGTGAAGCTAAAAATTCTACTCCTATCAAGTATACATACTACTCACTCACACAATAGCATAAAATCACTCGCAACATTTCACACACATGCGCTTTTATGCAATAGACAAATGACTACAGCTTGAAGTGATCCTACTGAATTTAGTCACGTCTCATCATCATCATCAGCCTATAATGTCCCACTGCTGAGCACAGGCCTCCTGCACCCAAATGAGGGTGAAAGGGAATGGGCAATACTCCACCACGCATGCCCACTGCGGATCGGTGGAGGTAGGCTAGTGGTCAACCTACTGTTGGAATTTTTCAAGCCGCCTAGGAGGCATCCAACTAGCTTAACGACTATCACAACTAAGTGATAACCGGGACCAACGGCTTTACGTGCCTTCCGAAGCACGGAAACGCTCGATTTGAAATACCACTAGGCGGTCACCCATCCAGATACCGACCACGACAGGCGTAGCTATACTTTGCCGATCGATTAAGAACGGCTAATCAAGCTACACCACGAGTGCTTCTCGGCTTTAGCATGAAGTACAAAAGTAAATATTTTTATATGGATTTTCATTATAGTCACGTCTGTGTGGCTAGAATTTTGAAAAACCCTTTCTTAGTGAATGCCTACATTAAAAGGGTAAAGTCCAATATTTTAAACATTGTGGTTGGAGCTATGCATTGATATGTCAATCAGTCCACCACCCAATGTGCTTCAGTAACTACTACCATCTTAATGGTTTAGCATAAACTAATTTTGGTAAACTATGACAGTAATAGGATACCCTATAACTCGGGACATGAATGCAGGTGAAATCATGGGAAACAGCTAGTTAAGCTTGTTTACAAATTAAATTTAAATAACATTTACCTTTTAGATAATAAAACCTCAAAGCACAATAATTATCCTTAATTAATTAATTATCCGAGTATGAAATAAATAAATAATTGTACACCATTTTATAAACAATTAAGTATCAATTATTTACATAACATTATATGTAGGAGGATATACTAATTTTATATTTATTTATTAACAATGTGTTTTAGATTACATATTATGCACTTGAATTGGATGGTTGTTACACTTTCATGCAAAAACTACTGAACGGATTTGGATGAAATTTGGCACACAGATAGAATATATTCTGGATTAACACATAGTATACTTTTTATCCCGCGAAAACATATGTCCCTCGGGAATGCGGGTGAAACCGCAGGGGACAGCTAATAATATTTAGTAACCATGTGAAAATAGACCTTACAATGTGTCCTTAAGACGCAAACTCTCTAGTAAAACCCAGATTTTAAGATAGCCCTTGCTCTTTTTGGTATATGGCATTAGAAAGGGACGGGTAAAACCTGGATTACAAGACTTGGATTAAACCATATCTAATATATAATAATGAAAAGTGTAACATAAATTGTCATCTATAAGGCTTAATTTAGCATGAAGTACCAAAGTAAAGTCTATGTAAAGTAGGTATTTATTGTCTTTTATTATGGAGATAGTAAGATTCTACGTTTACTTAATATGTAATAGGTATTTGTTTTTGTATAATGTATCTATTATCTTATATCAAGCTAGACAAATAGAAATTTCAGGGTCGGCAACGCGCGAGTAGGGTCGGCAACGCGCGAGTGATACCCCTGGTGTTGCAAGCGTGCATAGGCTACGGTAACTGATTACCATCAGGCGGGCTGTATGCTCGCTTGCCACCAAAGAGGTATAAAAAAAAAATTGTATACATATAACCCTAACTAATATTATAAATGCAAATGTAAGATTAAAAATAAGGCATTAAATCTAAATTTTATATTAATTTGAACAGTTTTCATTGACTTTCACCTGGTGCTTCAAACAAACTAGACTGTTTTACAAGTTTACTGCATAGGGCTAACTTAGATTTAATTGCTTGGCTTGCAGTTAAAAATATAACAATGACATCAATTATTATAATAGATCCCTCGCGAGAACCAACGGGTTAATGTATTTATGGACTTGGATTCCCCTTTTTTTTATACCACTAAGATGGCAAACAAGCATATGGCCCGCCTGATGGTAAGCAGTTAATTTTCAATTTCAATTTATTAATTTGCTTCATGTAGTATTTAAGGTGTTACAATCAGATTAGTCCACAACATGAGCCCTGCAAGGGCATTGCAACATTTAATGGTGTTTAGCTATATAAATTAGTATTTATTAGTATTTTATTGATTATTTATAATTATATTAGTACCGGTTAGTTGTTTTTGACATTATAGCTATTTAATTAATATATATTACATATACATTATGAATTATTATTAGATTATTATTAACAGTAATATGATTTACAATACAGAATTATATTATTAAGGACACTTAGTAGGAGACCGCAAGACCGTTCAATTATTAAAATTTTATTGATTACTTTTACTCCATTTTATCTATCATAAACTCGTCTATTGAATAATAGCATTTTTTTGTAAGGTGGGCTTTCAATTTATTTTTAAATGTTAAATATTTCTCTTCGATTTTAATATATTTCGGTATTTTATTAAATATTATTATTGATTTGTAGTATGGGCTATTTTGGTACATTGTGAGCTTAGATTCAGGTATTACTAATTGGTTTTTACGACGCGCACTTTTTGTGAGTTCGAACATCGATGCATTTTTCCTAACAAACAGGGCAATTTCTAGGATATAGATGGATGGAAGAGTGAGCATATTTTCTCTTAGAAAGTGCTGTCTACAGCTTTCAGTTTGTCGGATATTTTCAATAATTCGTATGCATTTTTTTTGCATTACGAATAGGTCATGGGCGTCGGTACTATGGCCCCACAAAATGATGCCATATCGTAACCAAGAGTATGCACACGCGTAGTACGCAGATAGTGCGCATTTCTTGTTTGTATTTGTCTTAAGGACGTTCAGTGCATAGATGAATTTTGATAATTTAGATTTTACGTTTAAAATGTGGCTTTTCCAATTTACGTGCGTATCAATTGTTAATCCTAATAAATTGAAATTATTTACTTCTTCAAGTTTATGTTTTTGTGACACTGGTTTTATGTCTATTGGTCGTTTTTGATGTGGTCTAAATTGAATTAGTTTAGTTTTTTTATTGTTTATTTCCAAATTGTGATCAAGTAACCAGTTTTTAATTTTTTCAAAAGTTTCCTCTATAAGTTTGTTGCTATTTTGGTTATTGGGACATTTAAGGACTACAGATATATCATCAGCAAACAGAACGCACTTTGTATTTATTATTTTTGGCAAATCATTAATATATATTAAGAACAGCACACATCCAAGTACGCTACCCTGTGGTATGGAGCTGTTAGTAGTTCGGATATCTGATAGGGTGGGCATCAGTTCGTTGGTGCTTTCATTGAGGCTCTCGATGTGTACGTATTGCTGCCTATTTTGTAAGTAAGATTTTAACCATAAATACGTGTGTCCGCGGATTCCTACACCGTTAAGCTTACTCAATAGAATGTTGTGTTGAACTTTGTCATATGCTTTGGACATATCTAGTAGTAATCCAACCGCGTAATGCTTTTCTTTGATATAGTTTAGTATGCTTTGTATGTAGTTATATACGGCAAGGGTAGTCGAATGTTTTTCGCGGAAACCATATTGGTTTTTATCTAAAAGTTTATATTTTTCAAGAAATTTATAAATTCGGTTTGACATTGGTTTTTCAAATATTTTTGAGATCGTTGGGAGTAGGGCGATCGGTCTGTATTGGCTAGGATCATCTGATTTTCCTCCTTTCTTTAATATAGGTTTTATTTTAGCTATTTTAAGTTTGTCTGGAAAAGTGCATTCTTCGAAGGATTGGTTTACGAGTTGAGTTAAAATGGGTGTAAGCTCAAAGCTACACGCCTTAACTAGGATGGGTGGTATGTCATCTATGCCGTAGCTATATTTATTTGGCATGTTTCGGATGATGGTGTTAATTTCTCGATCAGTGACTGGTTGTAGGTACATTGTAGCCTATGTACGTTTGCAACATCAGGGGTATCACTCGCGCATTGCCGACCCTAGAACCTTAAACTGCCAACAGGTTTAGAATCAGATGTCCAATATGTTAATAGATAATTTAAGAGTTTCTCAATAAGATATCACACAGACTATAAAAAATATTTTTCTACAGTTATGAATGGAAAAACCTTTACTTCATACCAAAAGGAACCTTGACTTCATGGTTGAAGGCATATTTATATTATAAAGGTACCAGGGAGATAGGTAATAGCTCTAGACATAATACAGGCTCTTATAAGCACTTTCTTCCTGTCATATACATATATTAAAATATACTATATAATATAGTATTGATAAAAGGGTGCGGCGACGAGATTGGCCTATATAAGCTCAGGTAACCCGGAAATTATAAAAGGCGTATAATTAACAATGATATCAAAGGTGAGCCAGCCAACTTTACGCGTCCTCGCCTCCGAAAACACCGCAGTTTAGTAAAAAATCTATTTAGAATAAGTGATGTCACGATCCATTATGTAGGCGCCTTGAACAAGGCCGACTATGTTTCACACTCCAAAACATTAATACCAATTAAAGAGACGCGTCAGTAGCGTCCGTATGAAGCCAAAAATCCACCCTACAACGCCTCAAAGCCACTTCCACTCAAGAAAACCATTAGATAATCGATTTTTACCTAAAAGATACGAGATTTCTTATGTCAACAAATATTGTTAGCGCCCGCTAGGACGACTTATATCGTATACGGAATTAAATTACACTAGTTTACAAATGGAATGCTTCATGTAGAACGAGAATAACGATGGAATTAGGTTACAGTAAGCTTCCGATCGATATATTTACACGAAATCCTGAAAGCTCCAGCCACAAGATGGCGGGAATACAACCCTACCAAATTGAAAAGAACGGGAGCGGTAGGAAGTGTAGCCAGATTGACGCGACCCAAATTCGGTCGGGTTATATGTCTGATCGGACAGATGTAGGATTTCCCATTTCCTATGAGTTTTCTGTAAAGTTCACATTGTTGCAAATATTGTAAAGCATTCTGTGGATTGTAATATCACTTAACTTACCGTTTCTATTCTCCACTAGCGTTTAAAACATCACAAAACACTTATTTTTTACACAAGCACTCACACGCCCATACGGTATGTAACAACATCACGAGTACAACTGCGCCATCTGGTGCGTTCTCGATAAATTGCAGTGCTGTCACCTGCCGCTACTTCACACCGAAGTTAATTTAATTTCTTGACTAATTAATTCGTTGATAACTTTAATATCGGCTGAAAAAACACTGAAATAGGAATCGCAACTTTTTTCAAAAAATACAGGGGATACGTTAATTGTCGTCGAACATTAATACAGTATAAAATAACGAAATAGACGCGTTTACGGTGTGTAGTATTGATTTTTTCACGCAGCTGATTCACGCCAACACGTAAAGGCACGTCCAATTTCGCGCAATCGACTTGTTTGACTCATAGCTATTTTAGTTCTATTGAACTAGTAAACAGATTTGATTCTTTGTAATTGCTGGTATTAAGTAAGAATGGTGACAAAGCCTTTATGGTTGTTAACTACTTTGAAATATCTCAACAATCCGAAGGTCGACAGTCGCGTAGGCTGGGCCGACATGTAAGGAAAGTTAATCAATTGATTTATTCTCATTCTGTCAGTTGCTTCCGTTCTGTTTCTAGGTAGTTGGCGCCATTAAATTTATTTTTGCATCGTCTCGCGATAGAAGACTGTCTTTGTGACAAGATAATTGTAATTTACATCATTTATGATAATAAACGTGCTCCTGGGATAAGGATCGGGCACAGTGGCGACGACGGCTAAAATTAGAACTAAGACTGGCTGTCATTTGATAAATTGGAGGTGATTAACATACTGTGATGGTAAATCAATGAAGCGCTCGTGGTGTAGCATGATTAGCCGTTCTTAATCGATCGGCAAAGTTAAGCTACCACTGTCGTGGTTGTCCTGGATGAGTGACCGCCTAGTTGTATTTCAAATGAAGCGTTTCTGTGCATCGGAAGGCACGTAAAGCCGTTATTCCCGGTTATCACTCATCGTGACAGTCGTTAAGCTTTGGAGGCCTACTAGGCGATCTGAAAACTCCAACAGTAGGTTGACCACTAGCCTATCTCCACCGATCCGCAGTGGGCACACGTGGTGGAGTATCTGCCTATACTCTTTCACCCTGATTTGTGAAAGGAGGCCTGTGCTCAGCAGTGCGATATTATAGGCTGATAATGATCATGATATCTAACTAAACATGAGTAAATGTTAAAGATAGCGTTAACAATCGTTAACACAAATTACGCATTAAGTACCTATTTCATAAATTGACAGTTATTTCTCTTTCGTAGTTCTTTATTAATGAAATACGCATGTGATTCACGGAATACCTTAGGTACGTCATTATTAAGTTGGTAAATATGACTGGTTATAATATAGTTGTAAGCTTGGATAAATGTTATTATGTTTTTTGGCAGCTCAAAGATTTTAGGATATTGCAATGCGGTTACAGAAGTGTGATTCTTGTTTTAGTGGCTGGCTGAAGGTATAACGAAATATAGGTAAGTTTTTTTTTAACTGTCTTGTGTCATTTTTCTTTTTTGAATGGGAAATACAGTTGAGTATGGTCCAAACTCTTTAGTGAGTAGAAAAACTGCTACTATGGCACCCCATGATGTCCGTTTTGACATGAGGGTATCTCCTTGTCTCGCTATATGTGTATCTTTTTAACTTAGATATATGGGATGTCAAAATGCCCTCATAGCACGCCGGTAGTTTAATGTATAGTTAGGCAAGTACCTACAGTGCGATCGCCAAGACATTGCGTTTCTGATACTAATCACGGAAACGGCTAATCAGAGTTCGATATCGGGGGGCACGGGTAGTGCTCCCGCCGAGTCGAGCGCGAAGCAAACACTGCCGTACCATCCTTTACTGGAACCATTTCGCCGCATTTTCAGGCCCCTATTTGAGAACCTCTTGATAAGACCCGAACGCAGAAATTTTCGTCATCCAGTAAGCTATAATCACATACTTAAAATCCAAAATTTCAAGTCTGTAGGTCATTTAGTTCCGACGTTGTGTGACTTGGCCGTTGAAGCAAAATACTTGACGTTGAATTATTATGTGATGAAATCAGAATCGATATATTATGTTTTACAGAAACGTGGCTAAAACCAGACAGAATGCTTTTTAATGTAAATAACTTTACTGTTGCCAGTGCGTACAATAGAGTGACTGCTCAGGGTGGCGGCACCCTCATTTTGCTAAATAGTAATATTAAATATAAGAATCGTACTGATATTACTTGTCATTCTGTGGAACGCGTATGCGAGGTGGCATGTGCAGAGATTGAAAGCTCCATTATTTTATGTGTGTATAGACCTCCTGCGTCAAATTTTACTTTGTTTTGTTCCATAATGGAACAAATACTTAATAAATTATCAAAATGTAATAAGTCAGTAATTATTTGTGGTGACTTTAATATTGACATCCTAATACCCTCATTAGATAGAAATAATTTTATTACGTTATTTAAATCATTTAATATGTCTCATCTATTTAATGAGCCCACGAGAGTGACGGCTACTACTTCCTCTTGTATTGATAACATAATAACCAACAGTAACGTTTTAGAGAAGTCAATAATAAGTGGCGTCCGTTCGGATCATTTGGCCCAATTAGTAAAGTTTCCGTGTAAAAAACTTAGTTCATCCGTAACGAAAACATTTAGGTCAGTTAATAAAACAAGATTAAATAATTTCAGCGTCAATATGGATTATAAAATTAGTAACACTACATATACTTCTGATGATCCAAATGTAAACTATGAAAAAATATTTAAAGATATTTGCAACGAATTTAATGTATCTTGTCCAATCAAAACTAAGAAGGTAAATAATAATAAACTTCAATTCTGTAACTGGGCAACTAAAGGAATCAGGAAGAGTAGGGATAACATGTATGATCTTTACCATCAGAGATCTTACAATAGTAATGAAAACTTTCATATATATGTTAGAAACTATTCCAAGATATTTAAACAGGTTTGTATTCGAGCAAAGGCCATCTACATAGGCAATAGGGTAAATAGTTCTAATAATAAAATTAAAACAGTGTGGCAGATTATTAATACAGAGACTGGTAAGAATAAAATCAAAGATAATACTTTTTCTCTTAAAATTAATGATACATTAATCTCAGGTAAATTAGAAGTAGCATCTGCTTTTGAAACTTTTTTCTCAAATATACCTATGGAGGCTACTAAAAATCTTGCTTCGTCTTCCACGTTAGCTGAATCGATTTTACAGAATAATTTTCAACAAAATATTCCAGACTTCGCATTCACCCAGGTTAATGACTATGACATTATCACGGCTTTTAAGTCACTAAATATGAAAAATACAGAAGACTTATGGGGTTTGTCAGTTAAGGTTATACAGTCAATTATTTTCAATATTGCCCCTATTTTAGCCCTAATTTTTAACCAATGTCTCGAACAGGGCAACTTTCCTGACTTAATGAAATACAGCAAAATTGTTCCAATCTTTAAATCGGGATGTAAAAACAATCCCTCAGATTATAGACCTGTTTCAGTACTTCCTGCATTAAGCAAGATTTTTGAAAAGATTGTGCTAAACCAAATGTTAAGGCATTTTAATAACCACAAGATACTCCATGATGATCAGTTCGGTTTTACAAGAGGTAAGTCCACTACGGATGCGGGAGCTAAACTTATTAAGCATATTTTTCAGGCCTGGGAGTGCTCACACGATGCTATTGGTATCTTTTGTGATCTCTCCAAGGCATTTGATTGCGTAGATCACCAAACGCTAGCTCTTAAACTTAAGTTATATGGAATTCGCGGAGTGGCCCTCGATCTTGTGGTTTCCTATCTTTCAGGGCGCCAACAAAAAGTAGGAATCAATGGTAGTGTGTCATCGGGCTCCTTAGTCAAATTAGGCGTACCTCAAGGCTCGATTTTAGGCCCATTTCTGTTTCTAGTTTATATAAATGACCTACCTTACATGGTGAAAGAACTATCAGATGTCGTTTTGTTTGCAGATGATACGTCTCTGATATTTAAAGTAGATAGAAAAGACAAAGACCTTTTAAAAGTTAACCACGCTCTGGAAACTGTGTCTCAATGGTTTGCTGCCAACAATCTAATGCTAAATTCTAAAAAAACTAAATGTATAAGATTTTCATTACCAAACGTACCAAAAGTTGATACCAATGTTATTGTGGACGGTACTAAACTTAATGTAGTAGATAAGACTGTTTTTCTTGGTCTGACCATAGACTGTAGATTGCAGTGGGGTGCTCACCTGGAAGCCTTAGGTGGTAAACTGAGCTCCGCTGCTTTTGCAGTCAGCAAAATAAGGCAACTGACGGACATTAATACAGCCAGATTAATTTATTTTGCATATTTTCATAGCCTTATGTCTTACGGTATTTTGCTGTGGGGTTCTGCCGCAGACTTGGAATCAATTTTTGTATTGCAAAAAAGAGCAATTCGCGCCATCTACTGTTTGGGGTCTCGCGAATCTCTGCGAAAGGTATTTCCGGAAATTAATATATTAACTTTGCCCTCTCAGTACATTTTTGAAAATATTATGTATGTTCGTAAAAACATTAATTTGTTTCCAGTCAATAGTGATTATCACGATAGAAACACTAGAAACAAAGACAAAATAACTGTGCCTAGATTTAGATTAGCTAAAGTAAATAAGTCCTTTCTTGGGAATTGTATCCAATTTTACAATAAAATTCCTCATAGCGTGACCAGTATGTCCTTTTTTAAATTTAAGGAACATATCAAAAAGCGGTTGTTGAGTAGGGCCTATTATAAAGTGTCTCATTATATTGACGACAAGGATGTATGGAAGTAGCTTCTCTCTGCACCTGCTTCACTTAGCAGCTAGTTCAAGGTCCATTTTAATTCTAAGTATGCTATTATTATTATAAGTTTTTTTTTTTTTATTTTTTGTTTAATTTACAGATTATTACTTATAGTAATTAATTCAATTTAATGTTTTTCATTTATTTCTAAATTCTTCAATAGATTATGTCTGTCTCCTTAATTGTTATATTTTCTATACATATACCTAAATGATATTTAGTATAAACTTGTCAATAGTCACAGTGATAACAAATTGCGTGTTTAGTAGTTTCCCTTTAGTTTATTTTTTTATTTCTAAGCCAGACTTAAGTAAGTCATGCTCACTTTAAGGCCTTTGCTTGCGGCGGCGTCGTGTGACGGGTCGCTCACTTCCCTCCAATATGGCGAGGAGGGCGATGGCTGCCACACGCGTCATACTTGTGAACAGGTGCTGCTTGTGGGGGTTGGTCTGCTTAAGTTTGCCATTTATTTATTTACTTATTAAATATAGATTCAGTCTACTTTGTAGTTTTGCGGCCGCGCCGGGGCACGCAATTGTTGTCAGTGCGATTAGAATGTAAATATTATGTAATGAATCTAAGCTTGTTTTGAAAAGAGTAATTGCTGAGTTTATTGCCGGCTCTTCTCAGCAAATGCAACCTTCCGAACCGGTATTAGAGTATTAGAGTCAGACTTTTCATAAGTGCCTGCGAAGGTCTATTTGAATAAATGATTTTGAATTTGAATTTGAAGGGAACACAAGGGTACAAAACCAGGTGTTCCATGACACCATTGCACCAATCTTTCGCCCCTTCGGCGTACCTGAGAAAGCCAAACTTACTGCACATTCCTTTTGTGAACTGCAAATACAGACAGAACTCATATCTCATACGAGCGAGCAGATCTTTTAATAAATTATCCCGCGAATTAGATCTAGATCTGTTTGGCACCGGTGCATCAAAGATGAAAAATGTTATTTGTAAAAAAATATTTAATTAATTTTATTCTATTATTTCTTGTACGTGTGCTCTGTCTACTTTCTTTCCTTTTGTGAAGTATTTAAGTTATATGTGAGAACTTTTAAATGGCCTTCTTATTCTATATGTATATTAATGTTGGTTTTAGCTGTAAGTTTTCCTAAAATAATAAAATAAAATAATAATAATAATAAAATATCTGTACTTGTACCCACTAACGTATAAAGAATGTTCAACGGCCAAGTCACACAACATTAACTATAATAATAAAGAAATCGCATTAAGGAACCTTAGACTTGGCACGACTTTGTCTAGATTTCATTACTTTTTAGAGATAAACAAGCAGCTCCATCGAGACTTGGCTAGTTTTTTACAGAATGTTTTTGATGGGATATTATCTTTCATGGGATGGTTCATTCGTTTTTTTAAGCATAGTTAAGTGAAAGTCCCATAAAAAGCGGAATAGCCGTTTCCATCATTAGCCCATTAATTGGAGGTGTAAAAAACGCATTTTATCGGCGGTCGCTCTGTACATATTATTCAAAGACTTGTATTGTATGTGCTGATAGATATCGAAATAGCACTCTGACCTGACACGAACGAAGGAAAAGCCAGGCAGTAGAAACGTGTGCTATTTAATTTAAAAACAATTGAATTAACCCTATAAAACCTAGTACCTATACCAAAAACATTGTATGTACATAATATAAACGTTCAGTTCTCCACGAGGGCGCCTACACAAATTGTGCTAGCAACAAGTTTTACAACTACAATTTAATAGCAATGGTAGGTACTTAGGTATTTATTTTATTGATATTGGTATACAGAGTATTTGTTATGTATGCGTTTGTTATAAATAAACAGCTTTATAAGGGAAACTTAAATGAGTCGTGTAATTGATTAATTATAGCTTTCCTTAAATTTCTAAAAATATTAAAACAACGCCATCTGTTGTCGAGTAGAAAATATAAATGGGAAAGTATGTTTGTTTTATTCTTCTTTCAGGCAGCAACTAATTGTTACGTAGAAAATTCGACGTAGTTCGATTTTCTGTGCACTCACCTTACTTATGGGCTCATTCCATTATGCCCTTGATTTACACATTTACTGTTTGTCATTTTACAGCTTATTTAAGCATTTTTCACATTAATTTTAACAATAAACATTATTTATTGTTTTCCTAACCTTGTTTGTTTTGATACAGGTGACAGATCGATGCAATATGCGACTGTCACTCTGACGTTTTAAAGTGACGTTCCCTTGCACTGACCGACCTTGGCCTTGCAAATGTTGACATAGTCGACTCTAAATAGCCTCTTTTCCGGTCGATTCGTGCCAAGGTGAATGATGAATGCATCGGGTCTCGTCCTTAGGTCACCTCCCTAGTGCCGGACGATGACTCTTGCACTTTCCATTTTGTTCTTATAGGGAACACAACTCCCAAGTAACTTTTACTTGTTTTTTTGTTTTCGTGATTACGACCGGCGCGTGCTCCGATTTTGGGACATCGGGCACGCCACGTTGTTTTTTTTTTGCAACCTTAACCTGCCTCGTGCTGTGTAGGCGTTGCCACCAGCACGTGGAAGCCGTCGACAGACCGGAGTCGACATTGTCCACCTTCCGGAGGCAGGGACATTTTCCTCCATAAGGAGGTGTTCCGCGGGGGCATTAGACCGCCTACCTGTTCCGTGGGGGCATTAGTCCGCAACACCTGTTCCGTGGGGCGTTAGACCGCCACACCTGTTCCGAGGGGGCGTTCGTAACGCCACGTGTTCCGTGGAGGTCATCGGATAGACTGTGCGGTACCCTTAATAATTTTATACGCGGACTATGTTTAGGACTGGCAGCCTTTACTGCCAGTGGCGCTCAATTGCATTTTTTTAGTTCTAAACCAATTCAAATCTTACCCCTAAACCCACACGCTGAGTCTAGCTGGCAATTTCTTTTAAATAAACAATATTGTATTTGATGAACGTACGTTATTATATTTACGAGTTTGTATGTAGTGAAATAAAGAACTGTTTACCGGGTATATTTTATTTATTATTCATACCCAGCAAAATCGTAACAGTGACGCCCGTACGTAGGGGCTCGAAAATTCTGGGGTAATTGGTGTGTCCCTTAGCTACACCAAATGATTTGAATTGGTTTATTTATTTTTTCGTCTCTTTTGTTTACATGCTTTGTTATATCATGTCCTCCTCTCTTGAGCTTGCTTATTTTTCTTTGCGCGCTTGCTTTCTTTTCGCTCAAAGCTTTTTAAAGTTAAATTTATATTTTAATTGACTTTTATTTTACCCAATGCAGCTCAAGGGTGGAAATCAATTTATTTTAAATGATTAATACATGTAATCAATTGTTTTTATAAATGTGTGATTATATTTATTTTTGTAAATCACCATAATGTGAAGCCAGCTCGACTTGCCCCTTTATTAATTTGTTTTTAAATTAATATTTTTTATATGGAACGCCCAATTTGTTTTAACCTCTTAGGACTATCCGAATTAATTTATGAGGTGGAGATTCGCAATGTAGAACCGGAGGCTACTTTATCGGCTCTCCGCGATCAGGTTAGGGTTCTTGCAAAATTATTTCCGGCACCCCGAATTTTTTGCACATCGCGCACACCCGCTTCTGAATTTCATGCTTTGCGGGAACTTTTAGATGAGATCGCAACTCGCTTCGTTAAGGATAAGCGCATATTTAAGAGACTTAACCGGCTTAGGGCATTAGCGCATCATGCTTTTCATCGGTTGCGGCGCATCACCGGTTCTAGTTCCTTGCGGGATCGTAAGCTTGCGTTGTATTTTGAGTTGTGCGATTGGCTTGAGGAGATCGACGTTGCTTATGCGGAATTTCTACGTTCTTTTGAGCAGGTATCCGTGCCATCGTATGCGGACTGCATCGACGTACTGAGCAGCTCGCATCATGTTTACGACGGCGTTTCGTCAGTGCAAGCGTACCTTCTGCGTCTGGACGAGATCTGCAGCTTCCACCGAATTCCGGAGTGGGTGCTTTTTCAGGCAGCTCCAATTATCTTCTCCGATGCTGCACTCATTTGGTTTCGCAGTGTCAGGAATGCCGTTTCAGATTGGGCATCCCTTAAGCAGCTGCTGGTGGATGACTTCACGCCATACAGCTGTTATGATGCTGAAATGGATAGACGTCTGTACTGCGTGAAGAGCTCAAGGTCGACTCCCAACAGCGCCACGCCTGTTGTACCTGAGCCAACTCCAATTCCAGTACCTACGCCATCTCTTGCACCTGAGCCTTGTCCGTCGCTTGAACCATGTCCTGCGCCTGTACCATCTCTTGCGCCTGTGCCTTCTTCAGAGCCTTATCCTTCGCCTGATCCTTATCCATTGCCTTCGGCTTGTCCATTGCCTTCGCCTTGTCCATTGTCTGTCCCCGATCCCGAACTTCTCTGTCCAAATCCGGATCCACTTCCTGACTGTTACGTCGATTGTGTTTCGGCCAGGATTGCTAAGTCATCTGTCCCGGAGTCTGTAGCCGCGAAACGGAGTCCTCCAAGACAGAAGAAACACAAGAAGAAGAGACGATTCCGTATTTGCCGTCGGAAACCTCTTCCCAAGGTTCCTGTGGTCGAGGCCGTTCCTTTTGTTCCAACACTTTCGAGGGAAGATAACAGAGCAAGACACGTCGAGGAGTTGCTGAAGTTTGACAGACGTGTTCATGTCAAGTCTGATCGGGTTAGCTTAAGGTCATCGGGTTAGTTTTTTCGGGTCGCTTTTTTTTTTATTTGGGCTTGTCTATTGGATTCCGATTTATTTTATCGCGATTTGGCTTCATTTGTTTTTTTTTATTTCCTTTTGTATGGAAATAACTGTTTTTTGACGTTGATAGGTTGGTGTACGGTGGTGAGCACCGTAGGCCTTGCTGCATTGGCCCACAATTGCGTGTGTCAATGATGCTGAGGTGCCTGTCATCTTACCTTTTGTTAGGGTCGTTCGTGGGTTCGATTCCTTTTTTACTTTTGCCCATTTTTTTTGGCAAGGGTAATTGTATTGCGTTGTGATACCCATTGTCTACAACCCGTGGTTGGTTTTTATTTATTGCGTCGCAATTTTTGGGTAACGATTTTATTTTTTGTATTGTTACATCTTTTATTTTTTTTTGTTCACCTTGTTTCGGGTAACGTATTTGTGCTGCAATTTTTTATTATTTTCGTCCACCTATTTGTGGTCGTATTTTGTTTGTCCTTGGTGGTGGTTTTATTTTTTATACTTTTATATAGCCCGGTCCGCAGAGATTGACATCGTTTGAAAGAATAGTCCTGGCTTGTTGGTTTTATTATGGAATGGATATACTGGTGGTTTAGCATTTTGTCAACTCTGGGGTTTCTCGAGTTGTTTATTATTTTTTTTTTACCCGGAAACATTTTTTATTTTTTTATTTTGTATCTTCATTGTGGTTTCTTATTTGGCAAGCCGCGCCAATTAGCGATTGTTTTTGCTTATCTTAAATTCAGTGGCATGTATTTGAGTTTAGGGTGGATTCTTTTTAACTTATACACTTGTTTCAAGTTTATTTCTTTTAACCATTTCTTATTGAGTGATGGGAACTCGTAGTTGGTTTGTTTGTTTTCTTCCAGTTTGGTTGCCGCTTTTCTTCGGACATGGATATCATTTTAGTTTGGGGGTTCTCCGAGCTAAATCTTTAGGTGGTTTTGTACCCCACCTTTATTTCTGGTACATTTTTTTTTGGTATTCATTTAGTTCGATGGGCATTTTTATGACCAAACTGTTAGGAACCATTGTGTGGAGTTGGAGTTTTGCGGTTCCCTGATCTTTAAGGTTTCAGATTGTAGTTCGGGACTTGTCATGGAATGATCCCAAGGACTGAGCTGGAGGGCCAGCTCGAATTTTTCCAAAAATTCTGGTAAGGTGGGGGGTATTGTTACGTAGAAAATTCGACGTAGTTCGATTTTCTGTGCACTCACCTTACTTATGGGCTCATTCCATTATGCCCTTGATTTACACATTTACTGTTTGTCATTTTACAGCTTATTTAAGCATTTTTCACATTAATTTTAACAATAAACATTATTTATTGTTTTCCTAACCTTGTTTGTTTTGATACAGGTGACAGATCGATGCAATATGCGACTGTCACTCTGACGTTTTAAAGTGACGTTCCCTTGCACTGACCGACCTTGGCCTTGCAAATGTTGACATAGTCGACTCTAAATAGCCTCTTTTCCGGTCGATTCGTGCCAAGGTGAATGATGAATGCATCGGGTCTCGTCCTTAGGTCACCTCCCTAGTGCCGGACGATGACTCTTGCACTTTCCATTTTGTTCTTATAGGGAACACAACTCCCAAGTAACTTTTACTTGTTTTTTTTGTTTTCGTGATTACGACCGGCGCGTGCTCCGATTTTGGGACATCGGGCACGCCACGTTGTTTTTTTTTTGCAACCTTAACCTGCCTCGTGCTGTGTAGGCGTTGCCACCAGCACGTGGAAGCCGTCGACAGACCGGAGTCGACATTGTCCACCTTCCGGAGGCAGGGACATTTTCCTCCATAAGGAGGTGTTCCGCGGGGGCATTAGACCGCCTACCTGTTCCGTGGGGGCATTAGTCCGCAACACCTGTTCCGTGGGGCGTTAGACCGCCACACCTGTTCCGAGGGGGCGTTCGTAACGCCACGTGTTCCGTGGAGGTCATCGGATAGACTGTGCGGTACCCTTAATAATTTTATACGCGGACTATGTTTAGGACTGGCAGCCTTTACTGCCAGTGGCGCTCAATTGCATTTTTTTAGTTCTAAACCAATTCAAATCTTACCCCTAAACCCACACGCTGAGTCTAGCTGGCAATTTCTTTTAAATAAACAATATTGTATTTGATGAACGTACGTTATTATATTTACGAGTTTGTATGTAGTGAAATAAAGAACTGTTTACCGGGTATATTTTATTTATTATTCATACCCAGCAAAATCGTAACATAATCGACATTATTTCTTTCATAAAATATAGCTTATAAGCCACTTTTTTATACCTGGAATCCAGGTGACACTGCAAAGGATAGCTAGCTTAAGCAAATTAATTCTACAAAAACAAATTCTTCAATAGTACCTAACGTAATAAAAAAATCAACTTAATTTACTTACCCTCTTGCGGAATACAGCGTGAAGATATTCTAACAGTTGTACTAATACAGATAAATATCTCAATTCCACTACTGAACCCTCGCGACATGATAAATTACTCTCTACCTTCCCTCTTTTTCTGTCATACGTAACAACGCTTAGTTAGAAAGGGAGGGAGGAAAGTTATGAATATTTTTATTACTGTATGGGGTGGAATAGTTTTGCGCAATAACTTGATTGTGCTATCACTTAGATTGGTCGCCATTTTTTTCGAGGGGTTGGTAATTGTCGAAAGTTTATTTTGTTTTTTTTTTGTTTTGAGTTTGTAATGGTTTAATGCAAATTAAATATTGAACATCCTACAAACTTTTATATAATCAAGGCGAGATATAGTTGTAAAAACAAAAAAAAGAGAACTTTGTCTTCGAATATTGTAAGTACATATTTTTAGGGTTCCGTAGCCAAATGGCAAAAAACGGAACCCTTATAGATTCGTCATGTCTGTCTGTCTGTCTGTCCGTCCGTATGTCACACACAGCCACTTTTTTCAGAATCTATAAGAACTATACTGTTGAAACTTGGTATGCAGATGTATTCTGTGAACCGCATTAAGATTTTCACACAAAAAGAGAAAAAAAAAAATTTTTGGGGGTTCCCCATACTTAGAACTGAAACTCAAAATTTTTTTTTTCACCAAACCCATACGTGTGTGATATCTTTGGATAGCTCTTCAAAAATGATATTGAGGTTCCTAATATCATTTTTTTCTAAACTGAATAGTTTGCGCGAGAGACACTTCCAAAGTGGTAAAATGTGTGTCACTGTAACTTCTAAAATAAGAGAATGATAAAAATAAAAAATAAATATATGATGTACATTATCATGCAAACTTCCACCGAAAATTGGTTTGAACGAGATCTTGTAAGTAGTTTTTTTTAACACGTCTTAAATCGTAAACCGCAATTTACCTTTCATTCAATATTTCTGGCGTTTTTTTTTCATAGCAGAGTTAGTTAATATTACACGGAACCCTCCGCGTGCGAGTCTGACTCGCACTTGGCCGGTTTTTTATATGACGTAGTCGGTAAACTATCGTACGGCCCACCTGATGGTAAGCGATTACCGTAGCCCGTACTTGCAACCCACGAGGCATCATTCACGCGTTACCGACCCTTCCCCCTCCGCAACTACGCTCCGCAATGAGCACTGTCGACCTTACTCACGCGCTAATTACGTAGGCTACAGCCGAAGGATGCAAAAAAAAAACAATAAGTTTAACTTAATTTATTAATAAAAAGAATACAATATTCAAATTAACTTAATTAGGTGTCTAATGGTCGATGTATGTACCAGAAGTGATCTTGGGAGCGGATCGTCGGCGCGGTGTCCACCGTGGTGACGTATCGCTGCATCGGCGATTTAGTTCTTTCATCATCGCGATTCATCATTGCAAGTGCTGTAGGTATTGCGAAATTGTACCGTAGTGAGTTTCGGTTTGTCATCGATTCCTCCGTCACACCGTAACGTAACACCTCCCCCCGTAGAACAGCAACTATTTTTTAACGTTCAGTAGAAATGTTGCTGGATTCAATTCTATATTTTCAGGTTTTACCATTTGTGGTTGTTCTTGATGTTCAGGTTTCAGTGTCGGAGATTCGTTTTTCTTACAGTTGAATAAGTTGTAACGGCGGGCCGCAATGATCATGATTATAACCAATGTACTTGATAGTATGAAGTACATGGGTATAGTAGTGTGATACATAGTCTGGTCTGTGACTTGATCTAGTTTTACTGGTGTCTGCATTGATATTTTAGTGTTGCTATCATGCAGGCTCTCTAAATTTATAGAATTGAGTTGAATGGTACTTAGTTCTTCGTTTGAGCTTGAATAACTATTCATCTGTGATAATCCAATTATCTTCAGTACCTGTCCCTTAATACGATTGTCAGTATTAATTATAGTAAATTCTGAAGTTCTCAGTAAACAGTTATGCGGGATTACGGCCAAATAGCTTCCTTGAAGAGTTCTGTATTGATCTTGACCACATGAAGTTTGGACTTTGGTTAAATTTGGGAAACACATTATATAATGTATATCATCCAGTTGTTCTAAAGCTTCTTTCGTCAGTATAATAGAACTAAGTTTACATGATGAATCTAATTGCTGCTGATTGATTAACTGTGGAACGCAGTTGGGTTGAATTCCAATTTTGTAGTTGGGTTTTGTTTCGCAGAGATACCACAGATTGATCTTCGGACATTCTGTCTCTATGTACATAGAAACATTTCCATGAATTGCTATATAGGGTGAATTTGGAATGAGGACTTTATGGTATTTATTAGGAACAATGGATAATTTGTAGAGGTTGAAGATTTCAGGAGAGACAATCGGTACTTTGAAAACTATCACTATCTGTCTATTGATAAAATAATATCCCAACTTAATTATATCATAATAATTCCTAAGGTCTATTTCAAGAACTTCTTGGTTTGAGTATAAAGTTCTCAACGTCTTTATCATATTATTAAGTGAGCTTAAGCTAAGAATAGAATGAGATGTGCTCGATGCACGAATAAAAGCTAAATTATTTTCTAACTTATATAACTCTTCCGATAAAGATTCTATATTATCGCTTAATATTATAAAATGCTGAGCTAAATGTGCATATTTAATTAAATCCGTTTCCTTCGTACTATCATTATTCATAATAACCTTTAAAACTGAAACTATTTTATTCTGATTTTCTACTATGCTATCCAAAATTTTAGAGTGATGTAATGTCCAATCTTTAGTAAGACTTATATGATTATTAATTTCAGATTCTAATTTATGTTCGTTATTCTGAAGAATTCTAATGGCATTATTATATTTAATAGCATCTGTATAATCTAAATTTCCTGAAATGCTTTTAATGACTGAACCGATTCCGTTGATGAGTCCTCGCTTAACACGATTGGGTTCAAAAGAACGCAATTGTTCCGAAACCTTTTCAATCTTATCAGACAAATATTCAATATGTGGCTCATACAATGATAGAGTTTTATTATTAAGTTGAGGCCTAAGTTCATTTAACTGAGATATTACAATTTCAATTTTATTGTAAATTTCGTCAAGTTCAATAGTTTGCAGAAAAGAATGATAATGGGATATAACTTTGGTAGGGCCTAATTTAAAAGGAAGCAAACCGGGTCCATCTTCTAATGTTTCAATTGTTACGTCCTGCGCTCGTACCAGGTAGAACAATATCGGCAGGAGTATCCTGTAACAATGAAGATTTTGGTGTTCTTTTCAGGCGTGATTTAGCTATGGGTCCGCGTTTCTTTTTCGTGTATATATGTATGGGGAGATCTGCTAAAACTGTATCATGTGTGTAACGAGGAGCTAATTTTTGTCGACTTGCCATAGGATTACGTACATAGATTGATTGGTCAGGGTTGTAATCTATTTCAGGTTCACGATTTTTATTCCTATTTTCGGTAAGTACTGTACGGTCATGTAAAGAGGACTCGTTTATTATATCGTACGCTTTAGCAACCATCTTCTTATGTTCCTGTGTATATTGTTGAAGTAGGTGTTCCGATAGATCGATATCTATTGGATCTCGTGGGTCAAAATGACCAGTTATAATTTCTAGAGGTCTACACTTCGTAAAACTGTGAATGGAACTATTATAGGCAAGAACTGCGTATGGCATAAGATTTACAAGTGATTCACTTTTCTGTTCTAATTTTAATATTCTTAAATGTTCAAGGATGGTGGAATGAAAACGTTCTATCATTCCATTATCATTAGGGCTATGAGCAAGTATTTTATGGTGTTGGATTTTATGCAGTTTCACAAATTCGGCAAAGAGTTGGTTGGTAAACTCGGGACCTTGGTCTGTCACTATTGTCAATGGGACACCATGGTGAGTGCAAAATTTTAGAAGGGCTTGGACTACACTGACCGCTGTACCATCTCGGAGATAGTATGCTTGAGCATACTTAGAAAAGGCATCTACTAAGGTAAGATATTTTTCGTTTTGAGCAGTGAATAAGTCTAGGTGTAATATCTCAAAGGGTTTCGTCGGAGGTGGTACTATACAAAATTTCTGTCTCACAGGGTTGCGATCATATTTAGCCTGGCCACATATATTACAAGCATTTATATACTTTGCAATATGCTCCTTCATCTTCGGCCAATAATACCTTCTTGATAGAGCCAGGTAACATTCGTTTATGCCACGGTGATTGGTTTTACCCTCGTGATATCTTTGTATAATTTCCTGTTGACGCAAATAATCTTTAACATTCTCTACTTCAGTTTTAGTAAGGATTAAATTCATTGCAGAACTTTTAAATTTATCTTGAATAATGGGTATAATTCTGTACATGGCTGTTTGTGGATGGATTACTATGCCTGTTTTTACTTTGGGGTTGACGTATTCTTTTATTGCATTAATAACGTCTGCCTCGAGATTTGACTCTGATAATTGAATGGATGTACGCGTATGGGTTTCAAATGGCTTGGTAACCGTTGCACGTTTCTTTATATTACTTACTATTGTAAAACTTATCTGTTTGTTAAATTTATTTAAAGGTTCATCTGATATGGGGACTTCTAAGATGGGGTTCTCGGCATCAGAGTGAACTGTAAGAGTTGAAGACCCTGAATTTGAGAGTGCTTTTTCAGAGTGGCCACTAGAGTGGGCTGTAAGTGTGGATGATCCTGAAATTGAATGAGCTTTTTCAGATGTATTGACTGCCATCGAACTTGTTTCTTCATTATTAATTTCAATCCGGGAGAGAGCATCGGCGTTAACATTATATTTACCGCGTTTGTAAATTACTGTGAAATTGTACTCACTAAGCTTTAATCGCCAACGAGTTAACCTTGAACTTGGCTCTTTCAGACTCATTATCCACTGAAGGGGTTTGTGGTCGGTAACTATCTTGAATTTACGGCCGAATAAATATGGGCGAAAGTATTTAGTTGCCCAGACTATAGCAAGAAGCTCTTTCTCGATTGTACTGTAATTTATTTCGCTAGTGTTCAGAGTTCGTGAGGCATATGCAATCGGTTTATCGGAGCCTATAGGCCCTTGAGAGAGCACCGCGCCTATCGCTAAATTTGAAGCATCAGTTGTTAGTACAAACTCTTTAGTGAAATCAGGGTATTGTAGGATTGGATCGTTTGTTAGTAAGGTTTTACATTTCTCAAAACAACTAAGGTAGTTAGAATCGTTATACGTGACTTTGGAACCCTTCTTTAAACATTGTGTCATAGGCTTTGTAATACGAGCAAAATCAGGTATAAACTTCCTATAGTATCCTAATAGGCCTAGGAAACGTTTTATTTCCGTAGGTGTTTTAGGTAGTGGAAATTTTTGTACCGCAGAAATCTTGTCTGGGTTAGGCTTAATACCATCCTTACTGATAATATGACCTAAGTAAGCTGTCTCTAATTTTAAAAACTCTGACTTGTCTAATTGAATTTTAAAATTCGATTCTCTCAGTCTTTTGAATACTTTTTCTAGGTTGTCTATGTGTTCCTGTAATGAGGTGCTAAAGACTATGATATCGTCTAAATAGACTAGGCATATAACGTTTTGTAGGCCTCTAAGAACATTGTCCATTACTCTTTGAAATGTCGATGGGGAATTCTTGAGTCCCATTGGCATTCTCAAAAATTCAAAGTGACCGTGTTCAACATTGAATGCGGTCTTCGATATATCGTCAGGGTTCATTTCTACTTGGTAAAAGCCACTAGCTAGGTCTAGCGTAGTGAAATAGTGACAATTACCTAATTTGTCCAAAACGTCAGTTATGTTGGGGATCGGATATTTGTCATCTATGGTTTTTTCGTTGAGTTTTCTAAAATCTACTACGAGACGCCACTTCTTTTTGCCTGATGCATCAGCTTTTTTAGGGACCACCCATATAGGTGAACTCCATGCAGATTCCGAAGGCCTAATTATATCTTGATCTAGCATCTTTGTTATTTGATCGCGAACTTCCTGCCTATGTATAAATGGATATCTATAACTTTTCGTATAGATTGGTACTTCATCAGTTGTACGAATGTGATGTTTAATCCGGTTAGTAAAGGTAAGAGCCTCCTCTTCGATATAAAATACGTCGGCGTATGAGGCACATAATGTTTCAAGATTAGTACGTTCCTCAATATTTAAGTGATCGGTACGTAAGCGAGATAAAACGTCATCTGCGCGAGAGGATGGTAGTTGTTTAGTGCGCTTGCACTCAGTATTAAAAATTGACGCACTAACTGGGCGATCCATGGAAAAGATTACGTCATTCTGAGTGAGATTCGAGATTTCAATAATACCACGATTTTTACTGATATTAGTTATGCATTCACCTACAATACAGTTCGATATAGATTGCTCGGGGATTAATGCATCACCGTCATGAATATTAATCGGTACTCTAATCAATTTTGATGAATGTGCCGGAATTATATCTTCGTACAAATTACAGTTTCGCGAGTCGTACATAATAATGGGATTAGATGCCTGACGTGTTATAAGCATTTTAGTTCTTAAATCTATATTCGATTCCCATTTATTTAAAAGATCCAAACCAATCAATCCATCGAAATAATCATGAAAGTTATAAATGAAAAAAGTAACGTCATCATTTTCATTAAATTCCTGAAAACAAGGTAAAGTTATAGAATAATCATTACGAGTAGTGGCATGAACATTAGACACTTCAAAGGGATCATAATTCCATGGCAAGAAAGGATAGAATTTCTTTACAGTTTCAGGGCTAATAAAAGATTGGTTGGCACCTGTGTCAATTAATAGCTTGATAGGAGGGCTCAAAATCTGTATGTATGGTAATTGTCTTTGGGTCTGTAAGTTAAGTTCTATTTTGGTTTTTCTGATTTCGTACCCTTCTGAAAATCCTCATGTTCATTAGGAGAAACATCATCATGAGATTCTTCAGGTGGGTCTGAATAATACATATCGGGACATTGACGTTCATCATTATCAAATACATATTCGGGATATTCATAGCAGTCATGATTGTAATAATCGGAATAGTATGGTTCATACTGATCCTCGTAACATTCATTGAAATTCATTTCTCTGGATTTAAAATAATTTCTTGGTGGAGGGTTTCCAGACTTAGTCCAATCATGTCCACTAGGTGGTAAAGTTTTCGTCACATAATGGCTGACGCCACTCATTGGTTGCACCGAATTATTCGGTTTAAGTGGCGGATTCCTAGGTGGAAGTCTGAAGACGTTGCTCTGGGGTCTATAGTTAGGCGGCGGCGCACCAAGTATTTGCTGCGTGCGCGTGGGACCTCTATTAAAAGGGACCTGGTTTAAATTTGGTTTCCATGATTGTAGGGGACGCTGGAACTGTTGGAAGGGAACATTTCTAAATAACCCTGGCATATTAAATCCGTAAGGTCGTGATGATGATGCCACTGGTGGCATGGAACCGTAAGAAAATTTCGGGGACTGGCTCATTTGTGACTGAGGTTGCGATCTCCGCTCGGAGTTCTCGTTCCGTTGCTGCATATATACAGTATTCGTTTCTTCGTGCACAAATTCTAACGCCTTTTCTATAGAATCAGGCCGCATGCACCGAATACGCGATCCTAACGGGTCTTTAAGGCCACGCAAATATGCCTGTAGGCTTAACTTTTTATAAAGTGCCCTTTTTGACTCTATCGTACTTGCCACCGTTTCATGTAAACTGATATACGTCATGATAGTGCTGAAAAGGTTTTGACAGCTATCGTAAAATTCTTGCGGAGACAAAGATCCTTGGGTTAATAATGCGAGATCGTTGTAGAGTGAGGTCTCATCTCGCTGATCCGCGAAATTATTGATAAGGGCGGTTCTAACACCATCCCAGCTTTCCGGAATGCCATTCGAATTTATTAACCGGGCGGCATTCCCAGTTACTTTATTTAATATACCGTTAATGAGTGCAAGTTTAATGAATTCGTTATCTGGATCCGGTTCTAAATATTCACGAATAAATTGATCGCATAATCTTATGAATCTAGTGAGCACGTGCGGGTTTCCATCAAATTCCGGGACCAGGCGGAGTGCTTTTAAGATCTGATCCATTTTCTGAGTCATGTTAGTTGATTCTAATAAATTACTACAACTACCTAAATTAATATTTCTGTTTGCGTCGTGTAAATCTAATCGATTATTTTTTTCTAGCCTAGGGGACCTCGATTGCCTTGGGTGGAAAATCTTGGAAAATTAACTTAAGACTTATAGGAAAAAGGAAGCAACTCCAGAAAGATTCTAAAGTACTTACATGCGCATTATTGGTATCTCTGCGGTATCGATATCTTGATACACCGTCGGGCTGCAGCTCTAGGTTCTAGGATCTCGATGGGCTGAAAGCCGGTCAGCCACGCGGGACTTGCTTCGGCTAGATTACGGAAATCTTCGCTTGTAGTTCGCGCCACGCACTGACTCGAGATCCTACCGACTGCGCCAATTACGTAGGCTACAGCCGAAGGATGCAAAAAAAAACAATAAGTTTAACTTAATTTATTAATAAAAAGAATACAATATTCAAATTAACTTAATTAGGTGTCTAATGGTCGATGTATGTACCAGAAGTGATCTTGGGAGCGGATCGTCGGCGCGGTGTCCACCGTGGTGACGTATCGCTGCATCGGCGATTTAGTTCTTTCATCATCGCGATTCATCATTGCAAGTGCTGTAGGTATTGCGAAATTGTACCGTAGTGAGTTTCGGTTTGTCATCGATTCCTCCGTCACACCGTAACGTAACACGCTGGAACACAACATTGCATTGTTATTGTTACCTATTTGGCTGCGATATTCCATTTTTGATCATTCTCACATAATTAGCGAAATGCCTTCTTCATCGATCGAGCGAGTGCGAAGCACGAGCGATGCGCTGCCCGATATAGAGTAATCCGTAAATCGTTATTTTAACGAAGTTAACTTTTCTAGTAAGTACTTAACGGATTAACTTGAAAAAAATAACGGACTCTATTCTTCCGTCCAACTTCCGTCAACATTCCATAAGTCCGTTAATCGGTAATTAAGTCAGTACCTACTAGGTACCTACTATAGGTACTTGCCAAAAGGACACGGCGCGGACTGAGCCGCAATTGACGCCGAAATGTTCTATCGTTTGACGGAGTAAAGTTTTTTTAGTAACTGTTTAGCGATTTACAAAGTTAACTATTTGATTAACGGTGCCCATTGCAGCTATGGAAATAAGTATGCTTCCAAGTTTTACCCTTACACCATACCGTCATTTCAACTACGTTAGCAAAGACTACACTATATTACTTAGACCACACTAGTACTATATACAATCGCAAACCCAAGATTCATAAAAAGATAAACTTGACCCATAAATTACGAATCCGACCGAAGATAACCAAAGCAATAATAGATACCGTCCCTGAAATGTCTTCGCGATCGTTAATTTTATTTTCTAAACTTTTCCCATTAGTTGTTGATATAATTTCCTAATCTTTTACTAGATTTTGTCGAAATTACACTAGTTTTATTGGATTAGTTGTTTAGTAGTTGATTGGTTAGCTTTACGAGGTTTCACTATCGCTCGCCAATATAACCCGATTATATGGGGCGCTATCTTTCGATGCTGTTTAGACGACGCGTAGGGGGTTAGAAACATAATTTTAAATGTTTGCTACGTACTATCCTACTAATCCGACTCCTTACTAATATTATAAATGCGAATGTGAGTTTGTTTGTTTGTTACGCTTACATGCCCGATCATCGTGGACTTGCGCAGAAGATACTTTCTGTACATTTTCAAAGCGCGGGAAACCGCTATTGGTCGGCAGCTGCCGCGGCCGCCATGTTAGCGCGCGCCGTGCGGAGGCGTGATTCGTAAGTGAGACGGAACTAACAGCTGCAGTGTGTTATGAGCCTTATAGGTTGATTGTAAGTTTTAAGCATTCTTTCGTTAATCTTCGGGGCCATACTTTCTTTTCTGTGCTAACGAAGATTCACGACGCGCCTTATCAGTTGGGTAATACTTGTACGTAGTATTTATATACTCTGAGGTAATACTGTAGCCTATGGTATGGAGAAGGACATATAGGCTACTTTTTATCCCGGGAACGCGGGTGAAACCGCGGGGGACAGCTAGAATAAAGTGAAAGTGAGTTTATTTGTGTCGTATGAAAATCACGCGAGGAGATTATAACCTGGATTATACTTATACTCATTCTGTTCAGACGAAGACATCATAAGAAGGAGGTCCTCCTGCGGTGATTGAGTGTCTACGCGTCGGCTGCTGAACCGTATCGATGGTGTAAATCCATACAAATATACACAAATCCCTTGCGTTTAGGGGAGACCGAACATATAAAAATCGTCTAGATGAGACATTGACATTTTGCACGTGGCCGGTTGTCTCGAATCTTTGTGTTGAGTATCTCTCGAAATATGGATGAAATCAAAGGTTTGCACAGGGGAGGTCCATCCTCGTACACTGGAACCGAAATGGTTTCATACTGTGCGGTTTTAAAAGGAGTTTCCTACCGCAGACGCTCAGGCTGTGGAATGCGCTCCCCGCCGTTGTTTTCCCAATGGAGTACAGCATGGGGTTCTTCAAAAAGGCTGTGAATGTGAAGTGACTTTTGCAGGGTCAGCAACGTGCGAGTGATCCCTGGACCTTAGGCTATCGTGACCACTTAATACCTACAGACAAGCCGTATACTTCTTTGCTGCATTAGCGGTATACAAAAAAACATCAAACGTCCCTCAGGTTCCGTATATACTTTCAAACTGAAAAAAATATTTGATGCGTGTGATAAAACTGCAGATGAAGGATTTTCAGCTTTTCCCTTTATTTGTCCTGTGATGAATTTTCATGATTAGGTCAGCGGAGTTTGCGAGAATCAAAATAATGTGACATAAATGTCCGTATCATTAGATTTCGCTGACTTACAACCTTGAAGTTTTTACACCTCTAAGGTGTCTATACATTTCAACCTGTTACCTCCCTTTCTCGAGAAACTGTCTCTTGACCGACGGACAACAAAGTCGTCAATCAATGATCGATAAGGGGCTTTATTTTTCTTTGAGATATAGAACCCTAATAATTGGACTGTTTTACAAAAACCTTAAACCGACTTCAAAGTACACAAATGCCCGGTTTCAATAAACAAAAACGAATCGTTTTGCTTACCAATGGTAGGTTTTTTTACTGCCAAACTGGGCATATAGATCATTTCGTAAGCTAATTTTACCTGTGATAGCTACTTCCATATGGCAGGGTCTGCTATGCAAAGCTTTGAGGTCTTTGCTTCATTATTAGTAAAGATATAAGAGTCTTAATTTTAATAAATCTTAACCGATACCGGTCCGTAAATTATTGAAAACGGGCCTAAGAAGTAATCAAATCCTGATCTGACAATGGGACCAAACGGGAAGTGTACCCTTTCAAATAAAAAAAGAATTTTTAAATGACGGAGTTATGAGGTAACAAACATTTTTTTGAAGTCGGTTAAAAATAATAAAGAACCACATCCAGTGACCACATAACATAAAAATATTAACATGAATCAATAAGCTAATGCCAGAGCGAGCGTGGCCACTCATACTGATGTATCCGGGAGGTCAATATTAACTCAACTTATCTTTCAAGTATTCCGTGGCATTATTCTTGTTAGTTATTATATTTGCTAACTTAAGTTTACAACTAAATTTGGCGTTAGCCTACACGCGTGACAACATCAGGGCGTTCACTGGCGCCTTGCCAAAACAGGAAAAATCTATTTTTTTTTAGTCTGGTCTGTTTGAATCTGCTAATGCTAATTTGCTAGAGTTCATGGTCGATTTAACACGGAATCTCAATGTTAACTTATATATTTGTTTGGAAAAGAGTAATGTCCAATATTACGTTTAGACATTGGAACTAATTGAAAATTAAATAAATTAACTTTTTAACACAAAAATAAATCGCCTTCAAAATACACTAAAAAGTATGAAATAACTCTTATCTGACAATGTTTTGAAGTGAGCGAAATCGCATGACGTGTTCTATTTTATATTTCGCTGACTTCAAAACAGTGTCAGATAAGAGTGATTTCATACTTTTTAATGTACTTTGAAGGCGGTTTATTTTTTTGTTAAAAAGTTGATTTATTTTTGAATTTTTAGTTGCATCTATATGAAATTTATATGGGACCATTTCGGTATAAACCCCTTTCGAACAAAAAAAGAATTTTGCAAATCCGTCTATATATGACGGAGTTATGCCCGAACATACATAAAAAAAAACATACAAACATCTGAATTGATAACCTCCTCCTTTTTGAAGGCGGTTAAAAATAAATATGTATATTAGATAACTCAATAATAATGTATGCTATAAATCACTCAATAAATAAAACACTTCAAACAAATCATCGGAACCGCGCAGTGTGAGTTGTAGTCAAAATCCAATCAGTATAATACGAGATATTAGTAAAAATAGCCAGTTTAACATCACAATCCCTCGGTTTAACCGCTATGACACCAACGACCTTATCTCCATGGAATAAAGGTCCAAATTCATGAAGGAAACAATCATTTTCATAATCAGACATATCGATACAAATCATACTCTCGTCCATTTCAACTCCGTAACTCTCGAAACATTTGCCAAACGTCGCTATTCTCGAATCAAACATTTCCAAATCATTTGTCAAATACATTTTCTTATCCATCGTAGAGACTGTCTTCCAAACGCTGGCATCAACGTCCCTAACTTCTTTTAAATCAAACATGGCTGTTTTCATTGAAAATGGATAGAAATCTACATTCATTTTCGCGACAGCTATATCGTATTTCGGGGTCGGCTTACTAGCGTTATAACTCTCGTGGATTCTCCAGAATAAAATCGGGTAAGTGTGACTGTAATTCCTTGCAAAATCGTGGTAGATTAGAACTCTGTGTGTTGAACCAGCTTGTCGACAATGAGCAGATGTTACCACCCATTTCATTAGTATAACACTGGCGAAGCAAGCGAAAGACCAGATAGTCGATGAGTTCCTTGTTATAGCAGCTAAGTACGGGAATCTTTCGGACACGGCGAAAGAAGAGTTATTAGTAATTGTGATGATCCCCATGGACTTTGTTAGTGGGAACACGCTTCCACCTGGCAATCTATCTCTTTTCTTCTCATCTACTGTGATGTCTGTGGCAAATTTCACCATAACGCAAACAGCCATGATGGCCACGCCTATTACCACAGTGAGCACAAGGCATGCAGCTTTCATTATCGCTTAATTTGTTTATTTGTTATAAGTTTTATATGAATGACATTTCTGCGCCAAATTTGACGTATTGACGTTTGAATGATGTTTTTATTGTTATATGGCTTGTTTTTTTTACTATGTCTAGACGAAGCAAAGAGTCTCACGCGCCTATAATAGACGAAAGCAATGACTATCTCCACAGACTACGGAGGACATATTCTCGCTATCACAAAACTGTCTATGGAGTCGGCCACCTCTCACGCACACCTTAGTTGGCTATTCCGCGGGAAATTAGAATCTGTCGCCGTTTACACAGAGTCGATTACTCGCGCTCAACTAATGTGTGGATGTGTGCGTGCCGGCTTGTACGTACAGCGTGATGGCCGACTTGAGGTGACACAGTTTTTTGTTAGCGAGAATTTATCCGACTTTTTTTAATATCTGTGACTATCTCGTGCCCCGTGAATTGCGCCTAGCGCACACTCGAGTGCGCTAGGCGTTAAATAAATAAGTTTCTTTGGGATAGTTGTTTGTTATCATGAGTACAATCATGTGTCTAAGTATCGTTTACTAATTATCAGTCACCTTATTATATTTGCTATGATTACTGCGTCCATTAGCGGCGCGCCGAATCGAAAGCACAAAATAATAAATGCAAGTCGACTCGCTTCGATTCGACGCGTTTCTGCAGTAGTCGACGCCAGGCTTTATATCGACACAGCACAGTGTATCATACAATACATCATACTAAATGATAAGAAAATACATAGGTATAGTAATGTCATCTGTTGGTGAAACGGTGCCGCCCACAGACACGCTTGAATACGAGTATAATGGAATCTGTTGAACAAAGCGTCTCTAGGAGGTGGCGACTATTTTTTTCTATGTTCTGTGTAGGTATAGACCTGTGTGTGACCGCATTCTTACCATGGTAAGTGATGATGTCGCCGAAGGTGGTAAGCACCGATGTTTTCCTTCACCGAAAGCTCAAGCTCATTATCGGATTCGAACCTGCTTCTTTCGTCACGCACGGCAAGCCGCATTACTGAGTTATCATCTCCCTAAACAAAACTCCCCTAGTCTATATTTATTAAAATACATATCTCCTAATAAATATCTATCTATTATGATAGATTTATTGTTATTTAATACAAAACTTTACTCCACGCATCATTTATTACAAACCGAAACTAACTTTTGTAATATAACTTACAGTACTGTCTTGATATGCGATTATAAACCTTTGCTGTTAAGTATTAAGAGTAAAACAAGGTATAGGATGTTGTAAAGGGGAGATGATAATAAAATTCTTGCAACTTTAGGTCGCAAAGTTGTTATTTGTAGTTCTTCATGATATATCACTAAGTCAAAGTCAAAGTCAAAGTCAAAGCCATTTATTCAATTTAGGCCCCAGAAGGGCACTTATGAAGGTCAAATTTACTGAAGTTACCACCGGTTTGTAACTCGGCCTTCAACTGAGAAGAATCCGGCAAGAAACTCAGCAAGGTTACATTTTTTATATATTTTTTGAACAATCTGACTATGTTTGGCTTTTTTTTTCCAAATAATTAAAAATAAAAAAGATATTACTAAGCATAGATACAGACGAAAAAGGAACAAGAAAATAAATAAAAAATAATAACCTTAAAAATACAAAACACACAATTATTGACCTACTGGCTTTTGTATAAGTATGAGCAAGGTGCACTTGTGCAGAGTGCAGCTACCTACTTCCAGACATCTTTATCTTCAATATAATCGGCTACTTTATAATAAGCTCTTTCTTTCAGAACTTTTTTTATATGTGATTTAAATTTAAAATCAGTCATCTTGGTCACCGCAAGTGGTATTTTGTTATAACAGCGCACATTATTGCCAAGAAATGACTTACGAACTTTAGCTAGTCTAAAATACGGAACAACTAATTTCTCTTTTTGTCTTGTATTGATATTATGAGTCTCCATTTTTGTTTTATACATTTCTTTGTTTTTACGTATGTACATTATATTTTCATAGATATAAAGTGATGGTACGGTCATAACGTTTATTTCCTTAAATAATTCCTTTAATGATTCACGAGCACCCATACTATAAATTGCACGAATTGCTCTTTTTTGTAATATAAAAATAGTCTCAATATCTGCTGCAGATCCCCAAAGTAATACGCCGTAAGATAAAAAGCTATGGAAGTATGCAAAATAAACTAATTTGGCCGTCTCGACATTCGTCAATTGTTTGATTTTCCTAACAGCAAATGCAGCAGAACTTAATTTACCAGCTAATGATTCTATCTGAGGACCCCATTGCAATTTATTATCCAATGTGATACCCAAAAATACTGTTTTACTAACTAATTCCAAACTGATGCCATCTACTAATACCTGACTGTCTACTTGCACTACATTTGGAAGGGAGAATCTTAAACATTTAGTTTTCCTAGAATTTAATAACAAATTATTTACAGCAAACCATTTTGAGACTATTGACATGGTATCATTTACTTTAATAAGTTCTTTGTCTTTTCTATCTACTTTGAAAATAAATGAAGTATCGTCAGCGAACAAGACTATATCTGAGAGACCGTTTACAACAGATGGTAAATCATTAATATACACTAGAAATAGAAATGGACCTAGTATTGAACCCTGGGGTACCCCCATTTTAACTAAAGATCCCTTCGATGTTGTATCACAAATTCCTACCTTTTGTTGGCGATTACTTAAATAAGATAGAACAAGATCATGAGCCGCCTCACGAATACCATAATATTTTAGCTTAAGGAGCAGAGTACGGTGGTCAACGCAGTCAAAGGCCTTGGATAGATCACAAAAAATGCCAATTGCATCTTGTGAATTTTCCCAAGCTTCATATATGTGTTTCAATAATTTTGCAGCCGCATCTGAAGTAGATCTCCCCTTCGTGAAACCAAACTGATGACTATGTAGTATCTTATGTTTATTAAAGTGGCCTAACATTTGATTAAGCAATAGTTTTTCAAAGATTTTACTAAGTGCTGGAAGTACGGATACTGGTCTATAATCAGAAGGATTATCTTTACACCCGGACTTGAAAATTGGCACTACTTTACTTAACTTCATTAAATCTGGAAAAGAACCCTGATCAATGCATTCATTAAAAATATCCGACATTAAAGGTGCAATTACTGTTATTATTGATTTTAAAATCGTTACTGATAATCCCCATAAGTCTTCGGTGCATTTCAGATTAAGAGAATTAAATGATTTTAAGATATCACTAGCAGTAACGTAACTAAATTTAAAACTGGGGAATGATTCGTGAATATGTTGTTCAAGTAAAGCCTCAGCCAAGTCGGGACACGAGTTGAGACTTTGAGTAGTTACCCCTGGTATGCTTGAGAAAAAATGTTCAAACGCAGTGGCTACTTCTAACTTATCTGATACAATTTTATCATTAATTTTTAACGAAGGCTGTCCGTTTTTATTTTTCATTTTACCAGTTTCCGTATTAATAACATTCCAGACTGTCTTGATTTTATTAGATGCTTTACCTATTTTATTACTTAAGTATATCGATTTTGCTCGAATACACACTAATTTAAACATTTTTGAAAAATTTCTAACGTGGCTATGGAAGTTCTCATCACTAGTGCTTGATTTTAAATGATAAAGTTCATACAGCGTATCCCTACTTTTCCTAATTCCTTTAGTGGCCCAATCACTAAATTCCAGTTTACTGTTTACTTTAATTTTTTTAATAGGACATACCTAAAAGCCGGAGTGAATTCGTGGGTACATATTTTGATTTTCCACAAAAAAGCCTTCTGCCGGCCAAGCTGAGTTTCTTGCCGGAATCTTCTCAGTTTAAGTGTATTCCGAACCGGTGGTAAATTCAACTGTATGTACTTAAGTACCAATGTAACGTTCATAAGTGCCTTAACAGGGCCTAAACTGAATATATGACTTTTTGATTTTGATTTGATGCAGGTATCCAACTGCTAGCATTGTAACATCCAGTGAGGAGTTTTCTTATGATACTCACCTGCGGTCAAAATACCTGTCAAAAGGTGCACTTAAACTTCAAATTGATTCAAGTTTGATAGGTATATTGAGCAAAGAGGTATCATAAGAAAACTCCTCATTGAAAAGCACTTGCGTCAAGACAAAACGCGCTGAAATAAAATCGCAATTGAATTGTGTCGCAATGCAAGTGGGTCGAAGCATCAACTTTTAAAATCTCATTCAATAATACCTGGTTGACGAACATAGCTCGATGTACAAAACATTCTCGATCGGGAATCGAATCCACGGAATTCTTTCGCTTAGACCACTTGGTTATCGGTTGTACATGCTGCAGTAAAATTATAGATCTCACCCGTTCCTGAAAACCGTGTTTTCATGAGACTGTATAGCTTCCACCTTATGTTCTGTAATCTATCACCCTCATTGAGCGGTGACACGTTGGTAATGTTATAAATAAACTTGGAAGTACAGTATTACCCAATTAATAAGGCGCGTCGTGAATCTTCGTTCGCACAGAAAAGAAAGTATGGCCCGAATATTAACGAAAGAATGCTTAAAATTTACAATCAACCTTAGATCACTACTATAAGGTTCATAATACAGTGCAGCTGTTAGTTCCGTCTCACTCGCAAGTCACGCCCCTCCGCACGGCGCGCGCTAACATGGCGGCAGCTGCCGACCAATAGCATTGAAAATGTATCTTCTGCGCGGGTACATCGGTAAACCATGTCAGTTGGGTACTACTGTAAAAAGGTATGAATTTTGAGTAATTTATTTAGAGCTGAAACTTTTTATAGATAGCCTATCTGATGTAGTCTTCAGTCTTCACCCCTTCACTCTTTCCGTTATATAAAGTACCTAGGAATTTGAAAAATTCAACCACAAAGGAAAAATAGACTACGCGAGGGCAACCACCGGGCAAAAACAAGTAAGCAAATAATTGTAACGTTTCTGTCACATCAACCCTTGTTATTGTTTCAATATACGCGAATGTGGTGCAAATATTGGTTTGTTTGTTCGCGAATTAGTGAAGTTTCATGTTACAGAGAGCTGTGGATGTGAGTTGAATGGGACTATAGTAATCTGTGGTGGGACTATAGTAATCTGTGGTGGGACTATACGCGATATTATAAACTGAATGAATAATAATAAATACCTACTGCGTGTCCCTTTAAAAACCTACCTTTATTTAACTTATAAAAAGAAG
The DNA here is from genome assembly GCA_951394255.1 of Polyploca ridens. Taxonomy (NCBI): domain Eukaryota; kingdom Metazoa; phylum Arthropoda; class Insecta; order Lepidoptera; family Drepanidae; genus Polyploca; species Polyploca ridens. Next base: position 308,009 of record OX596270.1, on the reverse strand, counting down.
TGGCGCCAGTTGGTGGCCACAGAAACAGATCATAACAATGATCTATAGTAGGATGATGCCGCATGTTCATCAAATAGCATCAAACCGCGCCATTTTTTCCTAGCTACCCTGACTGCGACTTGACTACCCTTTGGAAGAGTTGATGATGGCATAATTAGTGTTTTTATGCGTTCGACTGTAAATACTGTACTGTAGTAATATTAATGTATCGGTGTCGGATTGCCGGAAGGGAGCCGACCGCCCAATGCCACCACTGTGACGTATGCCTAGAGGAGGAGGTCCAGCACACGTTGCAATTGTGCCCAGCATCTCTCGCTGCCAAGTGTGCCAAGCGTGGTTCGCGCTATGGTCGACAGCAAGAGATCTTGGGAACTACACTTCTTTTGCGAGCGAGTTGTGCTCGCAATATATCGGGACTATTCGGGTCCCGATTCCCGATACAATGAATTAAGTTCGCGAAAGCTTAAAAAGTACTTACTACTGTACTGTAACTTAATAAATACTTAAGTACGTATAATACTAAATAACACCTTATTTACAACAAATATGTACAAAATACAATCTATTTATAGAAAATTTCCTCAAGCCTGCCGCTGCTTCCGATTAACGGCAAGGTTCCCAGAAGACTGGCAGCGTTTCCTCTTTGGATAGCCAAGCTGACGCGTTGGCGGAAAAAGCTCCCCGCCCGCTGGTCTCCGGAGGTCTCGATCAATTTTGATGACAAGGTGCGAGCGAAATGGCGAGCTTCGGACCCCCACGGTCCCATGGTGTCGACCGCAAAAGGCTAATTGGGTCCAATCGATGCGTATTTTTAAGTATAATTATTTCTATATCTTTCTGATTCAAAAATTCCCGACAAATTCATATTTTTCCTGTTTCCCTGACACTTGACCTTAATTCCTGATATGTCAGGAAAAATCCTGTCGTTTGGTAGCCCTACATTCTACCATGTTATGAGATACATAGGCTGCTTTTTTCCTGAGATCGCGAGTAAGTCCGGGCGCCCCCACTAATCAATAAAGGTCTAAATTAAATCAACTCGCCATCTGCAGTACCCCATGCAATAAAACAGCAACCGGAGCTCGTCTACTAATTAACAGACTATAAAATAAGATATCTAGTGGTCACTTCACCCCAAGGGCTCGGTACGATGACCCTTCGATAGATGGGGATGAGATCTGATAAAGATTAGATAGTAGTTAACTGGAGATGCAATCTCCTATTTTTAACTACAATTAAATAAATATCCTGCTTGGGACATTCCTCACACACGGTCATCTAATCCCAAACTAAGCAGAGCTTGTACTATGGAAACCAGACGACTGATATAATACATATACTATTTTTGTTTGTAAATACATACTTAATATACATAATTACACCCAGACTCAGGACATGCAGACATGTTCATGCACACAAATGCATGTCTTGTGTGGGAATCGAATCTATGACCTAGTTGGCCCGTCAAGTCAACAATGTCTCCATAGTAAGTGATGATGTGGCCGAAGGTGGTGCACACACAAAGCCTAGAAGGAACTGGCTCTCAAGTGCAGCTGTCGGAACACACCGATAGGTGCTTGGTGACAGATTTTCAACTTGAGGGTGTTAGCCAGTTAGGTTAGGTTACTACAACGCACTCTACCACCGTGCTATCGTTTCCTCACGATGTTTTCCTTCACCGAAAGCTCAAGCTCATTGTAGGATTCGAACCCGGTACCTTCTTCACGGCATTCGACGTCGCTACCACTGAGCTATCATCGCCTTACGAATATGTAGAGTCAGAAAAATAGAGGATTAGTTGAAAAAATATTGTTTATACTAACTTTCTCCGCGTTTCATTCGCGTTCCCGAGCGATCTATTGTTTTCCCGAGATAAAAGTATCCTATGTGTTAATCCAGAACATATTCTATCTGTGTGCCAAATTTCATCCAAATCCGTTCAGCCGTTTATGCGTGAGGCACATTCAAACATTCACATTTATATTTGTGAGATGAGAGGAGATGTAAACAGGCAGACAGTCGACTTAGGACAGTAGAGTCCTAGATGAATGTGCTTACAACCTTTACAAAGCTAAGAAGGTAACTGACGGAATACACTACATCAGAGAGGTACGTTTATGCGCTCAAAGAGCATCTCGACTGGGGAAGTACCTCCAACTTACAGAATACCGCAGCCAAATAACTTTATGTTGTGTTCCTGCGCGTCAATAAGGTCGCCAGAGCTCATTGGGGAGAGGCGAAGAGTCGGTAACGCGTGAGTGATGCCCAGTGTGCTGCAAGCGTCCGATGGCTACAGTAACCGCTTGCCATCAGGCGGCTTGAATGCTTGTTTAGCTCTACGTATAAAAAAAACCCGGAACTTGGAACAATATTTTCGGTGCCCAGCGATTCTGACCAGGTCGTCGGTCCATCAGTCGGAGGTAGCTCGCGCGCACCAATACGTGGTCGCCACTCGATAACCTTTCTTCCCTATCGGTTATCGACACTTTAGCTTACTGACTCTACGAGCTATATCAGCCTTTGTTCGTCTACACTACGAATATCCTCGTTTCGGACACTGTCGCGCAGAGAAATGGGCTAGATGACTAAATAAAATCTATTTAGTCCGTCTTTTACATTGTTAAAAAATATTTGACACGTATTATTTCTTTAGTCAATTAAATAAAAAAAATACGAAGATATCGTGTGTTGAAGTTCCGCGTGACGTCACGTTAGAGGACACTTTTGACTCTAATGTGACGTCACGAGCCCCCACTTTTTTTTGACCTAGGAATCATCCCCATTCCGATTCTACATATAGTTAAAAACATTCTAATTTTCGCTATTTATAATATGACGAAATATATCCCTCTAATCTTAGTCACAACTGTGTTACCATTGACGCGTAAACACTTTACATCGAGGGGTTATAATACATTTAACCTTAACTAGTATTTATGTACACTTTTATTAAATTACGTACGATTTAGATACATTTGGCTTAATGGATGATTCCAGTCAAAAGGTTTTTTAATCGCCTATTCAGTTGTTGGTGAAAGTTTTAACTATATTGAAGACTAGCTGTCCGCCGAGGTTTCACCCGCGTTTCCGGGATGAAAAGTAACCTGTAACACTCGGGGATAATGTATTATTAGTGACGGGGATAATATGATATTAATCCCATTAATGAAAAACTTTTTAGAATCGGATTACCTGCTACATCCAAACTTACCAAATTTACCTCTTTGTAATATTATGCAATACTTGGTGCACATATCGCGAAAGAGAACATTTCATAATAATACTATCTGCCCGGCGCGACTTCGTTTACTTGGTGTCCTACCCTATACCCTGCGTAACTTTCTTGTTTTTTTTCGTTAAAACCTTCTACAATGTATCAGAAAACTAAAAAAAAAGATGGATGAAATCGGTTAACTCGTTCTCAAGATATGGCGTGACCAAATAGGAATTCCTTTTAAATATATAGGGTGACTGGTAATTAGTAAACGATACTTAGACACATGTTTTTTTTTTTTTTTTTTTTTTTTTACTGTTTATAGGGCTGTGTTTGACCGCAATCTCAACATGGTAAGTGATGATGCGGCCGAAGGTGGTAAGCACACAAAGCCTAGAAGGATCTGGCTCTCAAGGGCAGCTATCGGAACACACCGAAAGGTGCTTGGCGACAGATTTTCAACTTGAGGGTGGTAGCCAGCCAGGCGGGTACTACAAAGTACCCTACCACCGTGCTATGGTTTCCTCACGATGTTTTCCTTCACCGAAAGCTCAAGCTCATTGTAGGATTCGAACCCGGGACCTTCAACTCGGTATCCGACGTCACTACCACTGAGCTATCATCGCCTTAAAATGATTGTACTCATGATAACAAACAACTTTCCCAAAGAAACAAATAGGGATAAATAACTAAAATAAACAAAAGCTGTTGGTGTATTCTTATTCTTGTTGGGTACCTAATTATTATGTGCTAAGTAAATAAAAATAATGTTTGTTTGTGAAAGTTGTTTGTTATCGTGAGTACAATCATGTGTCTAAGTATCTATGTCTGTAAAAAGATAAAGACCCTCATTGAGCGGTGACACGTTGGTTAAAATTTTAAGTAAAGTAACTTGGAATCAAATAATTGGACTGTTTTACAAAAAACTTAAACCGACTTCAAAGTACACTAAGAAGTAATCAAATCCTGATCTGATGACAATGGCCCCCGGAAAGTGTACCCTTTCAAATAAAAAAAGAATTTTCCAAATCGGTTAATAAATGACGAAGTTACGAGGTAATAAACATAAAAAAATAAAAAAAAAAACATTTGAATTGAGAACCTCTGAGAAGGATTTTTGAGCTGAAACTTTTTATGGAGAGTTTATACCCTTTCGGAAAGATACAATTTCGCGTAGTAGATAGGTACTTACTATTGGTAAAAAAAACAGATTCTTATCAGTTGAATAAGTCTTTCTCATAGTAATTTTTTGCCACATCGTTTCTCAAGTCACTTATTTGTAAGGACCATGATCTCTGAAGTATCTTCCCAATGGAAGCGAATGTCAAAGAACGACCGTAATGTATGTATGTAAATCTGTGAAGGGCTGGAGTCAATGAGGCGGGAGGCCCTCCCTGATCGCTGGGGAGGGCCGAGGGGCTGTCCTCGTGATTTATTATACACATTCTTATTTTTAAGCGTTGTCTGTTTACGAAATAAGAAGCTAAATATATATTTCTTCTTTTCTTTTCAGAAATTATTATGTTTGAGGAAATCTTCTCTGTTACCTCTTGACGCCTCACTGGCTCAACAAATCGTGATAAAATTTGGCGAGGAGGTAGATCACAACTTGGAGTATCAGATAGGATACTTTTTAGCCGGAGGAGACATTAGATATCTACCTCGGGAACGCGAATGGAACTACGGGGTAAAATCTAGTATGGCATAATACTCAAATTTGGAATATAATTGGCAATTTTCCAAGGAACAAGAACATGAGGAGTCTAGGCTATACAATCTAACTTTAATATTACTTGCAAGAAAAAGAAAAAGATTCCAGAAAGCGGTACTAAATGCCTTTATAAAATTTGTAGTCTATATCCTCAGAGTCAAAGGCATAAATGATCGTTTCTCGAGCGTACATAATTACACTATTCGATACACTAATAATTTATTAACAGAAAATGTGAATACTTCTATTAAATAAATAACTTTTTTCTATAAAATCAACATGTTTGAATTCAATTTTCAATATAACACCTATACAGGGTGTTGTTTTGGTCGGCGACAAGCGACCCAGGAGCGGTAGTACAAAATATATATTCCCCAAAAATGGACTTAATTCCATTAAATACTGTAAATATGTTGAGAAATACCTTATTCAATTTGAAATAAAATAACTGCAAAGTATGGTTACTAGGCACGTGCACAGACTAGAGCTAGGCGAAAGTCGCCATCGCCCCACACCTTTACTCCCTCGTACTCCCGTTGAGTATTATGTCTACACTTTAGCTTATTACATGATTTTCAAAATTTATTTTTTTTTATTTTTATTATTAAAAAAAAAATAAAGTATTTTTTTTATATTTTTTTTAGCACTAGTATCATTTGTATTATCGACCCTGAGTCGCTCGTCGCTGACCAAAACAACGACCTGTATATAAAACAGCAACTCCCGTATTACCCAAAAATATGAGTCCTAATACGGGCTACAGAATGCTACATTCGTGCGTAGCTCGTAGCACGTCTACGAGTCAAAAACACGTTGACTGAATATGGTGTGTGAGTTTTTTGTTCATTTGTTTGTTACGCTTTCACGCCGATCACGATAAAATTTGGCATGCATATAGCCTATGGCATGGAGAAGGACATAGGCTAATTTTTATCCCGGGAACGCGGGTGAAACCGCGGGGATAGCTAGTTCAAAACACATAATTTTTTACTTCATTATAAGGTACAGTATATTTATTTTAAAAAAATATGTATGTACAAATTACGTTACAATCTATTTACAGAAAATTTCCTCAAGTCTGCCGCTGCTGCCGATTGACGGCAAGGTTGCCAGCAGTCTGACAGTGTTTCCTTTTAGGATAGCAAATGCTTCAATCAATTTTCATGACAAAGTGCGAGCAAAACGGCCACAGTCCCATGGTCTCTACCACAAAAGTGTAAAAAGATAATTTCGTCAAATGGATTCTGGTCAGTCGGGCCGGCAACGCGCGAGTGTTACACTTGCTTGGTGTTGCAAGCGTCAATAGGCTACAAGAACCGCTTACCATCAGGTGGGCCGTACCTGTAAAATGGGGAACTGGTGGCAAATGGCGCTTCTTTGGATTAATTGGTCGGTGTCCAAAAATTAGGGTAGGGTGGGTTTAGGTACAATAAAAAACATAAAATAACGATGTGCATTGAAGTCAGTCAAGAAAATCTGCGGAGTTATAAGTTTTGATCTAATTTGAGATTTTCCATGGAACACGTGTTACTTTTCGCTGACCTTAAAACATACTCTAAGTACCTCATTATTTATTATTTATCAGTGCATACGAGTTCAAGGTGGTTTTTTATTTCTTTCATTAGATTTTTTACAAATTTTATTTTTAAATATCTATAAAAATCGAATATAACTACTAGTTTTAGACTTTTTGTCGGAGAAAATAGAAGCGAAAAAAAAAGATTACCATTTGTTGTATTATTTGTGTACTGACTGACTTCAATGCACATCGTTATTTTATGTTTTTTTTTATATTAGGTTAGAGTCGTGTTTATAATTATTATAATGTATTCTAAATAAAAAAAAAAAACAAAATCACAAAGTCATTTATTCAGTTTAGGCCCTAGTAAGGCACTTATGAACGTTAAATTGGTACATACGGTTGAATTTACCACCGGTTCGGAATACACTTAAACTGAGAAGACTCCGGCAAGAAACTAAGCAAGGCTTTTTTTTGTTTTAGGAAGATCTTTTAAAATTACAGCTTTTATTCGATTAATGATGTAAATACAAAGTTTCTCTGAAACTAATCTAAATGTACAAAAAACACCCACCACCCCAGGGTACCCAGAATACCCAAGAAAATGCACAAAAGTGCAACGTCAGCGAATAAACATCTCCTTGTGACAGCCGGCAGATCACGGCTTCCGGTTGTGTGCTTCCGGCGTGACGTCACTACCGGGGAGGCCCTTTTTGTACCCGGGCAGGATGTTGGGTACACATGGTTTTGCTAATTCTTAGGATAAGTAATTTTTTTTAGTATGTTGTTTTTGAGTCTTTCCGTTTGTCGCTATCTTTTCGATAGATATAAATGAATCTTAATTTTGGTGAACTAATTAGTGCTTTTTTGTGCTTTATTTCTGTTATTCATCCCATAGGTCTTTTCGGTTACGCGCGCCCGCTTGAAGGTAACTTAAGTACATAATACTTTTTTTTGGTAAAAAATATTTACAATTAACGGCAGGGTTCCCAGAAGGCTGGCAGCGTTTCCTCTTTGGATAGCCAAGCTGACGCGTTGGCGGAAAAAGCTCCCCGCCCGCTGATCTCCGGAGGCCTCGATCAATTTTGATGATACTTTATTGTTACATAAAATAGTAGCGAAAGTGGTACAATGAACTCTATCAGCCAACTTTTTCAACTTTACAAAATATCCCAATTTTCTCAAAAACCTATACACCCTACAAAACAGTAACAATTTGTTAGCGCAGCTTCCTTTTGTAAGTCGGCTCGTAAACTTTTATTGTTCACAAATATAATATTTGTGCGAGTCTGACTGTCTGTGCATTAGGGAGATCTGTGCGAGTCATCGTCCATTGTTGTATATGGATTGATTGATTCTTGCATCATTATGTTTAGTACATAGTCATTTTGGTAAAAACAAAATATGGTTCAGAGAAAATAGTTATAGAAAGCGATGCGTCTATCAATTTATCTTCTGGAGATACTGACTTATTGACAGATGCACGCATAGCGGGGACTAAAAACTTAAAATTTAGCACACAGGTTCCGTACTTATGTGAGGTAGGCAGCCTACTTAGAGTTTATTAAAAGACGGTAAAAATTACTAAATAATTTATTGGCAAGCAACTATTTATTCCCACACAGGACATGCATTTGTGTGCATAAACATGTCTGTATGTCCTGAGTATGTGTGTAATAATGTATATTAAGTATGTATTTACAAAAAAAGTAGTATATGTATAATATCAGTTATCTGGTTTCCATAGTACAAGCTCTGCTTAGTTTGAGATCAGATGACCGTGTGTGAGGAATGTCACAGGATATTTATTATTAAAATAATAAATATATATAACCAGATAACTGATACAATACATATACTACTTTTTGTTTGTAAAAACATACTTAATATACATAATTACACCCAGACTCAGGACATACAAACATGTTCATGCACACAAATGCATGTCCTGTGTGGGAATCGAACCCACGACCTGCGGCGTGTAAGCTTTATCAACTGCGCCAACTGGCCCGTCAACTTTATAACTTATAGCCCAAGAGCCCACGACGATCTGAACTTCGTCATTTTATAAAACCTGAAAGTTTCTCTGTGTATGTCCCTAATAGAGGTAAAAACGATCCCCGAATATGAAGTTTGGATCGCGGTGGCTTTGGAAGTTATCAGGTAGCAAAGGTGTCAAAAATTGCACCTCAAATTCGTTAAAGTATAAAGGTCAGTTTTTATATATTTTATTTGGACTAATATTAGAAATCACATCGTCCATTGTCAGACACATTGAATGGTGGAAATCCCCTGTCAGACACCCTAAAGTATTAAAAAATATTATTCAACTTTCGTCATTTTATAAAAGCTGAAATTTATATATGTTACTTGACGAACTATCAAACGATGATTTCTCAATTATCAGACACTTTCGATGGTGGCTTTGCCGTGTCAGACACATTAAAGGTCTACCGTAGGTGCGAGCGCGAGGTATATTCAATGTGATTTATTTTAGAAACGAAAAGAGATAGACCCATAGTTATTTCGGAGAGTTTGTAGATTAAATCATGAAATTAATAAATCATGCCAAAAAGTCTACATCAATGACCCAGTTTTAGAGTTACAGATCAACAATCTAAAAAAACACTATTTTTTTGAACATTTTTTTAAATAATATCGTTATTTTTATTAGATTTTTGTTCCATATTTTTATTTTATTTCTACTTATCAACCAGATAAACTTTCTAGCTTTCACATGACACTACTTTGAAAAATACACCGATTACTTAAACAGAAACAAAGACGAAACTAAAAGATGAGCATTTCATTAAAAAATAAATTAAAGCGCCGAACGCACTATTAAGGTACTATTAGTATTTATTTACTTGGAGTGTAATGAATTAACGTTAATTCTCCCATAAGAACTAATTTATTGTAAACGCAAACGCGATAGGTAGTTTACTCACGTTAATTCTTTACACTCGGGGTACCTACTGAACCATATTTTCATTTACCACCATACCATATTTTCAAGGATGTCAGTTTTCATATATTTTATTTAAAATAATATTAGAAATCACGTTGTCCATCGTCAGACACTTTCGATGGTGGGTTTGTCGTGTCAGACACATTAAAGATCTACCGTAGGTGCAAGCGCGAGGTATATTCAATGTGTTTTTTTTTAAAAACGAAAAGAGATAGACCCATAATTATTTTTGAGCGTTTGCAGATAAATCATGAAATTTAATAAATCATGCAAAAAATTCTACATCAATGACCCAGTTTTAGAGTTATAGATCAAAAATCTAAAAATATATTTCATTAAAAAATAAATTAAAGCGCCGAACGCTCTATTAAGGTACTATTAGTATTTATTACTTGGAGTGTAATGAATTAACGTTAATTCTCCGATAAGTACTAATTTATTGTAAACGCAAACGCGATAGGTAGTTTACTCACGTTAATTCTTTACACTGGGGGTACCTACTGAACCATATTTTCATTTACCACCATACCATATTTTCAAGGGTGTCAGTTTTTATATATTTTATTTGGAATAATAATAGAAATCACGTCGTCCATTGTCAGACACCTTCGATGGTGGGTTTGCCGTGTCAGACACATTAAAGATCTACCGTAGGTGCGAGCGCGAGGTATATTCAATGTGATTTTTTTTACAAACGAAAAGAGGTAGACCCATAATTATTTTGGAGCGTTTGCAGATAAATCATGAAATTTAATAAATCATGCAAAAAATTCTACATCAATGACCCAGTTTTAGAGTTATAGATCAAAAATCTAAAAATACACCATTATTTTGTTTTTTTTTATAATCACCGTTATTTTTATAAGGTTTTTATTACATATTTTTATTTTATTTCATCTTATCAACTAGATAAACTTTATAGCTTTCAAATGACACTATTTTGAATAAAATACAACGATTACGTAAAGAGAAACAAGGAAAAAAACGAATTGATGAGCATTATTATTTAAAACTTTAAGTGTGTCTGACGGGGGTTTCCACCGTTCATAGTGTCTGACAATGGACGACGTGATTTCTAATAGTATTCCAAATAAAATAAATAAAAACTGATACCCTTGAAAATATGGTATGGTGGTAAATGAAAATATGCTTCAGTAGGTACCCCGAGTGTAAAGAATTAACGTAAGTAAACTACCTATCGCGATTGCGTTTACAATAAATTAGAACTTATGGGAGAAATTACCATTAATTCTTTACACTCCAAGTAAACAAATACAAATATGGCCTTAATAGTGCGTTCGGCGCTTTAATTTATTTTTTAATGAAATGCTCATCTTTTAGTATTGTCTTTGTTTCTCTTTAAGTAACCGATGTATTTTGTTCAAAGTAGTGTCATTTGAAAGCTAGAAAGTTTATCTGGTTGATAAGTAGAAATAAAATAAAAATATGGAACAAAAATCTAATAAAAATAACGATATTATGTAAAAAATGATCAAAAAAATAGTGTTTTTTTAGATTTTTGATCTGTAACTCTAAAACTGGGTCATTGATGTAGACTTTTTTGCATGATTTATTAATTTCATGATTTAATCTACAAACTCTCCAAAATAACTATGGGTCTATCTCTTTTCGTTTCTAAAATAAATCACATTGAATATACCTCGCGCTCGCACCTACGGTAGACCTTTAATGTGTCTGACACGGCAAAGCCACCATCGAAAGTGTCTGACAACTGAGAAATCATCGTTTGATAGTTCGTCAAGTAACATATATAAATTTCAGCTTTTATAAAATGACGAAAGTTGAATAATATTTTTTAATACTTTAGGGTGTCTGACAGGGGGTTTCCACCATTAAATGTGTCTGACAATGGACGACGTGATTTTTAATATTAGTCCAAATAAAATATATAAAAACTGACCTTTATACTTTAACGAATTTGAGGTGCAATTTTTGACACCTTTGCTACCTGATAACTCCCAAAGCCACCGCGATCCAAACTTCATATTCGGGGATCGTTTTTACCTCTATTAGGGACATACACACAGAAACTTTCAGGTTTTATAAAATGACGAAGGTCAAATCATCGTGGGCTTTTACTCTATTATTAGTCTTATTACAGCTTATTTTTTTATTCATTGGGTCCCGAAATAGTAAAAACTGTTTTTCATTTTCAACTGGTTACGGTTCCGTCTTTACCACAAGGGCACACGGGGCCCGTGCCCAGGGCCCCCACACTCACGGGGGCCCCGTTTACGTAGTAACTATTTAGTATTAGTTATGTGCCGAAATGCCGATAAATACGCTTACATCACAAAACTTTTTACATTTTAGATAGTAAAAATTAGCTTCCACATTCTAAACTAAAATGTTAATTAGACACTAGACCAGTTTTTAATAAATTAAAAACTATGCTTTAAAAAGCATAGTAAAAATATAAAATCTTAGACCATTACTTACCAAATGGGCCCCAAATTCTTGTGTGCCCAAGGGCCCCGGTATGTTTTATGACGGTTCTGACTGGTTAGAATGCGAAAACCGTAAAAATGGGTACTGAATTAGCAGAATATGAAAACAATCCGAGTTTTCTTTCCCACCGCCAGCTTCTTGAAAAATCAAACCCTATCCTTACCAAAAAAAGCACTATTTGTGTCTTCCCATTACGCCAGTCACGTTTGGCACTCAGCTAAAACAATAATTCCTTGTCTGCGACGACGGGGCGCGGGCGGGTGGTGCGGGGGGTGCGGGGGGGGTGGCGACGCGAGACGACATTAAATGCGGTGACAATTAAACTGATGTTAATGGTTAAAATAACAAATGTTATGCGTCCCCGAGGGGCGCTTGATCGTTGGGGATGCTGATTTGGGGTTGGGATATTCTGTGTATAACTATTGGATTAGATACTGAGTGTGAACCACGGTGTGAACTATATTTTTATTAATTAAAAGATATGTCTACAGACATATTTATAAGTTTTCACGGTCAAACTATCGCCTCAAAATAACTCATAGGGTAAATTAATGGGACAGCTTGGGAAAAAGAAAAGTAAATTTACATAAGATTGATTCGTTTCATCCTCCAAACGTGGGCAAAACCGCAGGGCACGACTTAATACCTAGTATTGTAACATCTGAAATGAGAAATTTTAGTCAGAAAATCGAGTTAAACCATTTAATTTCGGTCAAAAAATATTAATTTAAATAAAAAAATGTTATTGACGATGCAAGTTCATGAGTATTAAAACGGCTTCAAACTCATTAATCCATTCGAAAAGAAATGTAACGTATCAGAAAAATACTTCACAATTTATATAATCAAACTTAACGTAAGAGAGGTAGAGCGTAGTAGATCATAGCGTTTTAAAGACGGGTGGAGCATATCGTTATAAGAGAGTTAGAACATATCTGTTTGGCTGCCACATGCGTCTTACTTGTGAACAGGTGTTGCTTGTGTCAGTGCGATTAGAATGTAAATACTTATTATGTAATAAATCTAAGCTTGTTTTGAAAAGAGTAATTGCTGAGTCTATTGCCGGCTCTTATCAGCAAATGCAACCTTCCGAACCGTGCATTGGAGTATTAGAGTCAGACTATTCATAAGTGCCTGTGAAGGTCTATTTGAAATAAATGATTTGAATTTGAATGCGTAGCGTCTTTTCGCTCAGCAATCACCTTGACTGGGGAAGTACCTCACAGAATACCGCAGGTGTAGGTATAACGTTATAGTGTGTTCCTGCGCGTAAGGTCGTCTGAGCTCGGGTGGGGGAAGGGTCGACAATGCAAGCATCCATATAGCTACGGTAACCGCTTACCACCAGGTGCACCGTATGATTGTATCATCATCATCATCAGCCTGTGGTCGTCCACTGCTGGACATATACTTAGGCCTTTCCCAATAGTCGCCACATCTTCCGGTCCTCCACTTTTCGCATCCACCTACCGCCCGCCGAGGTTCGCAGGTCATCGGTCCACCCAGCGATTGTATGCGGACTGCGAAAACAAAATAATTTTTTATTTTTTTTTAGTAAGTATCAAACGCAACAACATTTCCAAGAAGCTTAACCATCAAAGCATTCCCTTCTTTTTACATGTTTATTAAGAAGTTTGGTGATTATAACAATATTATAATTTGTTACAATGGACGCACCCCGCCGAAAAACTATTGTTAACATTATTGTTAATTGCTTTAAGGAAATTGTTATTGTTTTTGCAAATGGCGTTTTTCACATTACAAGTTTCTTTTGGCAATAAAAACTGAGTCATTTTCTTGTTTGTTTTTTTTTGCAACTCTCTCTTGTTACCGATTCTTCGCCCTTTTCCATTGAGCTTTTAATCACGCGCAGGAACACAACAAGAAAAAAAAATAAAAAAAAAAGTTGACAATCGAGATCGGGACCTTACAAGAAAAGATATTTTTAAAAGAGTTAGAGAGAGATTACCTACGACTAATCTCAAAAGAAAAAAAAATGGAAGCCTTATAGGATCACTTTGTTGTCCGTCTGTCAACAGCCTTTTTCTCAGGAACGCGTGGAGGTAACTAGCTGAAATTATTCAGGTCTGCAATCCCTTGGATCAGTAAAAAAACGCAATGCCGCATATTTTAGGGTCACGCACGAAGCATTCCGTACAATAATAATAAAGTCAATTTAATTTTGTGCAAATTGTAGCAATTTTTAGAGTCGGCAACGCGCGAGTGATACCCCTGGTGTTGCAAGCGTCCATAGGCTACGGTAACCGCTTACCATCAGGCGGGTCGTATGCTTGTTTGCCACCTTACTGCTATAAAAAAAGAAGCATCAACAAACCAAGTAGTTTTTATTTTGTTGGTAGATAGATCTTTTTTTGATATTATTTTACTGTATAGAGTACGCTCTAGAATCAGACTAAGTTAATATACACGTTAAGATGGAGCGGGAACAAAAATCAATTATACTCAACCTTGCCGTTAATCGGTAGCAACTCAATGTCAAACAATTCTAAGTTGCATATAGAATTCGACAGATAGACTCGTAGATATAGCAAGATGTAAGGGTAGATATGGTAGTAATAAAACTAGTTCGATTGTGCTGATTTATTGTGTTTTGAGGGTGCGATCTACTTTATAAAATATCTAAAATTCAAAAAATATGCATCGATTGGACCCAACTATATTTTTGTACCTTTTGCGGTCGAGACCATGGGACCGTGGGTGTCCGAAGCTCGCCGTTTTTCTCGCACCTTGTCATAAAAATTGATCGAGACCTCCGGAGACCAGCGGGCGGGGAGCTTTTCCCACCAACGCGTCAGCTTGGCTATCCAAAGAGGAAACGCTGCCAGCCTTCTGGGAACCCTGCCGTTAATCGGAAGCAGCGGCAGGCTTGAGGAAATTTTCTATATATAGATTGTATTTTGTACATATTTGTTGTAAATAAAGATTTTATCTTTAAAAAATATCTATATGCTGTGGAGAAATCGAATTTCAGTTCTCCCCGAAATAAACTGTTATATTTTCAGGTTTTATTTATGTAGGTTATGTAAGTTTTTATTTAATAATAACTAACTAAATGCTTGACTGTTCGAGTTATTTTTTCGTCTGTATCTATGCTTAGGTATATCTTTTTTATTTTTTGGAAAAAAAAAAGCCAAACATAGTCAGATTGTCCAAAAAATATATAAAAAATGTAACCTTGCTAAAGTTTCTTGCCGGATTCTTCTCAGTTGAAGGCCGAGTTCCGAACCGGTGGTAACTTCAGTAAATGTGACCTTCATAAGTGCCCTTCTGGGGCCTACATTGAATAAATGGCTTTGACTTTGACTTTGACTTTGACTTTGACTTTGACTGAGGTATTGTTAGAGTCCTTATGTCTTTCAGGGTGACATAGGATAAAAAAGGCATACAATAAAAATGGCAACACAAAAAATATGTAATAAGGTTTCTACAGAGTTGATTGATACACTAGCAGTGTCTCAGAGATTCCCATTGTCATTGCCTCTTTGCAGTATCACAAAATAAATTATAAACATTAAAAACATGACTGCCGTAAAAAATGTTCAAAACAAATTGTATAGAGTTCTGATTTTTAACATTAGTCAACTGATCAAACTGTTAATAAAACTGTTCGGAAAATATCTTTATTTACAACAAATATGTACAAAATTTCCGTGCTTCGGAAGGCACGTAAAGCCGTTGGTCATTAAACATTAAAAACATGACTGCCGTAAAAAATGTTCAAAACAAATTGTATAGAGTTCTGATTTTTAACATTAGTCAACTGATCAAACTGTTAATAAAACTGTTCGGAAAATATCTTTATTTACAACAAATATGTACAAAATTTCCGTGCTTCGGAAGGCACGTAAAGCCGTTGGTCCCGGTTATCACTTAATTGTGATAGTCTTTAAGCTAGTTGGATGACTCCTAGGCGGCTTGAAAAATTCCAACAGTAGGTTGACCACTAGCCTACCTCCACCGATCCGCAGTGGGCACGCGTGGTATTGCCCATTCCCTTTCACCTTCATTTGTGAAAGGACGCCTGTGCTCAGCAGTGGGACATTATATGATGATGATGATGATGATGATGTACAAAATACTATCATAAAATCTATATATAGAAAATTTCCTCAAGCCTGCCGCTGCTTCCGATTAACGGCAGAGTTCCCAGAAGGCTGGCAGCGTTTCCTCTTTGGATGGCCAAGCTGGCGCGTTGGCGGAAAAAGCTCCCCGCAATAACTTAATAATATAACTTATTTAGAACGTAATTGTTTTGAAACCTTCGGACCCTTTTGCAAAGAACCTAAAAATAATTTCACAATTTTCAATAAGGTCGAGTAAACTACTATTTTCAAGTCTAGCACTAGTAACAGAAATAGGCCGCGCTGTGACAAACATACAGACAGACAGACGAACGGAGTCGCACTTGCACCTTTTGATACGGAATCCTAAAAACATTCGAAACTTCAAAATTTTCTTTTTTTTAATAAATCAATGTAAGTACTCTCGCCCTCTCTCTTATTTAGAAATATACTTACTACTTCGCAACCTTGTAAATGGTTCAACTCAAAACGCGGATTAATCAAGCAAAGTGGCCCTCCCTTCACAAGTTATGACATTTACGAGTCGCGCACTTAGTTCTGGTTTATTTGTGAGCGCCCACCACCCTCGGCCACCCATCCCCGACATCACCGAGCTGGGGTGATAATCCCAGCTACAAACAAATGTATCACTTACTGTTATAAACGTAAATCCTTACATATTACTCGCAGCGTCTCTGTTGGTCCGATAGTGTCTTCGAGACATCAAGGAAAAATATCTGCGGTACCAATAATTTTCGTAGAATTTAATATTTTCTATAGAATACGTGCTACTTTTTCGTTGATTTTAGATTCGGTTATTTTATTTTATCTACACTAATAATAAAGACAGAAAATTTGGAGTTTTGTCTTTTTTGTTTGTAATGAATAAACTCAATAACTACTAGCCCAATTTTAAAAATTCTTTCACCAGAAGAAAGCTAAATTATCACTGAGTAACATAGGCTAAATATTAATCTATAGAAAAATAGGGATCTTGAGGAAAACTTCAATAATGTAACCATAATTTCATCCGGGCGACGCCGCTCGAACAGCTAGTACTTATATAGGGTGACTGGTAATTAGTAAACGATTCTTAGATACATGATTGTACTCATGATAACAAACAACTTTCATAAAGAAACAAATAGGGATAAATAACTAAATTAAATAAAAGCTGATGGTGTATTCTTGTTCTAGTTAGGTACTAAATATTATGGGCTCATGTACTAAGTAAATTAAAAAAAAAAAAATCTTTTTGAAAGTTGTTTGTTATCATGAGTACAATCATGTGTCTAAGTATCGTCTACTAATTACCAGTCACCCTATAGTGTAAAACGATTTTTAAGATGTTGTTTGTTTTATTTAAAAATTAGAAATACTATTACTAGAAAATTCCGGCAAGGTCCCCAGCAACGTTTCATCTTTGGATAGACAAGCTGATCCGTTGACGGAAAAGCCCGGTAAGTCCCATTTGTTCTATGGAAAATGACGTAATATAACAATTTGAGGAAATATTGTCCCTATTTGTACTATATAACAGTTTGTACTTTTTGTTTCAAATTGATCCATAGAACAAACTATAAGTACATATATAAACATCTTGAAGTTGATATGTAAACTGGCCACTCGAGAATGATTTGATTAATGTCATTCACGTCTTATATTATATATCTCATCACGGAAGAATTTGGGAAAAGCGATTCCCATTTAGTTCTGTGCATTCACAGACAAATAAAAACAGTAGCAAAAGCTAGTATGTAGTTCTATAGTACAAATAGGGACAAATGGGGACAATATTTTCTCAAATTGTTATATTACGTCATGTTCCATGGAACAAATGGGACCTACCCGAAAAGGCCCGGCCGCTGGTCTCCGGAGGCTCAATTTTGTTCGCAAAGTGCGAGCAAAATGATAATATTTTAGTTTCTTATGCATATTGAACCATTATTTCAAATAAGGCGCTTATGAACGTTACAGTTGACTCTACCGTTCGATACGTAATGCAGGATAACACTCCGGCAACAAACTCAGCGAGGCATTTTTATGTGAATGTCAATGAACTCATTATAGTTTTTTAATCGTTTAAACTTGTTTCGATTATAGTGATATAGAATAGCAGTCTTTCGCAGACAGATATAGTTACATAGTTTAATAGAAAAAATTATATAACTCCGGATCTCGGGATCATGTAATTTACTGCAAAGAAAGTACAAAAATACTGATTACAAAATTGATGTTTGTTGCTGGTATTTCACAAAAAACCTACTGAACGCATTGGGATGCTTGGCACACAGATCTGAAGCTTTTTTGTTATTCAATAGTTCTTGTAGTATTGAAACGGCCAAGCCACATATTTTGACTAAGGTGTAGAGTTTGTGAAGTTAGGGCTTGTAGAATAAGTGCATGTAGAGTTATAAGCTTGGCTCTACATGAGATCTGATAACAGCCATATGTCTTGGCGGCAACATTTTACATAAAAATGTTTTTGGTGGGATAGAATATGTACCGAGAAAGTACATAATATATCTATCATTCGGAATCGCGGGAGACGCCGCGAGGAACAGCAAGTAAGTTATATACCTAATCTTTAGTTACTCTCTCTGATAGTTACTAACTTACAAAAAAAGTTGAGACATGAGATGGTATGGATCACAGACATCAATCTAAATAGATAACGCAAGTCCCTCCATCCGTATGAAAACCAAGCGTGTAACTTTTTTTTACCTACCATAATGTCGCAAGATTGATTTAGTTAAGCTAGCATTCGATTTTTAACGCGAAAATGAAGCTATCCTATTTGTCAGCTAAACATATCCCTCGCTAGTCGCTACACATCTCTAGTGGACATGCAGCCTTATGCGAGTTCCCTGTCCGCGCGAAAGAGTTTCAAAAGAAGAACATTGTGCCCCATTTTTGCACAGATTATGACACGCGAAGTACATACACTCTCGTCATTTACTTAGATGTATATCTGTGGTATGGATGGTAACCCAGGTTTTAAATATTCGTCACTTTCTAACAGCATATAACAGAAACCCCGGGAGTCTTTTACTATGCATGCTTTAAACCTCTCATCCTATTCTTCATTATACTAATATACCTGCATCTAAAAATGTTATAATAGTTGTATGTTTTTTTCCTCCCCAGCCCTCTGAGGGCAAACCCTTGCACCTCCGTGGGGAGGTTCCCTCTCATTTAATTTCAACCAATCGTGAGGGAGAGCAAACAGGTGGGCGCGAATCCGCCATTTTGTATCATGAAACTGAAATTAAAAGTAGGTATACAGAGATTTTTATAGAATACTAGCTTTATAGCCCGCGACTTCGTCCGCGTAGATTATTTCTTTTTTCTAGATATGAATCATTGTAACAATATAGAGCTTTGTTTATGGCTATTGTCCGCCACTACGTGTGATATTGACAAAAGTTCAGGTAGATTAAGAGCTCATATGCGATGCCGCAAATCAACTCTAGCTAATTTCAGAATTTTTCCCTGTGACTACAAACCTTAATTAGGAACTGTTATCTTTTAAATTCAAACGGAAGGTGATTTGGGATCAATGGTATACGCGGCAAGAAGACTGTTTCTCCTCTGGCAGAACCAGTAAATATTTTGGCCTCAAAGATTTTCATACGGCATCGTGCCTCTACCCAGATGGATAGTCGGCCTTACTAAAACATGACATTTAATATCACTCCGCTTGAGGGGCTCCTGAACAAATCGCTCTCAGTTCGTGCTGCGCACGGCTGTCATCGCGTCATACTCGCTGTACTGATTAAATAAAAAATGTCAACTTGCGTATTAAAACACTGTCACAACACTTATAAAAACCAAGGAAAAACTAAAAAACTAACCTTCCATGTGTAAGTATTGCGATTTGGTCACTTTTAATTACCTAAACTTATTACTTTTAAATACTGTCAATTATGGCTTGTTTATTTCGTGTTCCCATAGAGGCGACTATCCTTCTGGACGTTTTAAATTCTTTGTTTGGCCTCAATAACATTGCGGCGGAGAGCTGTTACTTGTAGTCTAATTCTACAGCACAATTTTGGAGGCATTATCTCTCTTTCCCTCGTCTGAGGATCGTGGTCAACATCGGGTTTGCTTATAGAGCGAATGATCTGCCTCCATGCATGGTTTCTGTCTTCTGGTTTCTGTAAAACTTGGAGGACGATGAGTCTTTTACTTGATCGGACCATTTTGTTGGTGACCGACCACGTAGTCGTTTTCCTTCCGTGTTCCATTATGATCAGATTTCCAAACTTTCATCGCCTTTCAAAATCAAAATCAAAAAGTCATTTATTCAGTTTAGGCCCTAGTAAGGCACTTATGAATCTTTGCGCACCATGTGGCCGAAATACGAAAAAATACGTCGGTGGCATATGGTGGTGTTTTAATTTGGAGCTGCGATAGTATTCATGAATTGTTGCGTTTAGCGGTCCAAGGTATTTCCAACATCCGTCTCCAGCACCACATCTCGAATGCATCAATCCTTTTTCTTTCTCGGGCCAGTATAGTCCACGCTTCCACTCCATACATTAAAATGAGGAATACCAATGCTCGTATTAACCGGATCTTTGTTTTAATACCGATTCCTCTCTTTTTCCTGATGTTGTTTCGGCGAGTCATTTCAATACGCCAATACCATAAGCCGAAATAATAAATTTTGAAATTTTCACTCCGAAAATAAAGAACTTCATATACTAAATTTAATCCCCCTTTTCACTCCTTAAGGGTCCAAATTCCAACAACACCGATATTCGTTGCGTTAGTTTATAACCATAAGCTTAAATAATAAATTTAGTGTACTTCCATACACAAATTCATCCCCCTTTTTACCCTTTCGGGATGGGAATTATCAAAAACGTTGAGGCACATATAAATTAATTTTCAATCGTCAACCTAAACACAAAATTTGAAGGTCCTAACTTCGAAACTGGTGGACTTTCATATAAACTTGCATCCCCTATTTTACCCCATTAAGGATGGAATATCCAAAAATCCTTAGTGGTTGCCTACACTGTGTAATAATATATTAAGTGACGTTTACTTTGAAACTGAATGACTTACATACATCCCATACCTTTTCACCCTGTCGGGGGTGGAATGGTCAAATAAGCTGAAACATGTATAAATTAATTTTCAATCGTTAGCCTAAATACAAAATTTGAAGATCCTTACTTCAAAACTGACGAACTTTCATACAAACTTTCATCCCTTTTTTTAACCCCTTAGGGGTGGAATTTCCAAAAATCCTTCCTTAGTGGATATCTACACCGTATAATAATACATTTAGTGAAGTTTACTTTGAAATTGAAGGACTTGCATACCCAACTTCATCCCCCTTTTCCTCCCTTTGGTGGTGGAATTATCACAAACGCTGAGATAAATACACATTAATTTTCAATCGTCAGCCTAAACACAAAATTTGAAGATCCTAACTTCAAAACTGACGGACTTGCATACAAACTTTCATCCCTTTTTTACCCTGTTAGGGGTGGAGTTTCCAAAAATCCTTCCTTAGTGGATGCCTACACCGTATAATAATACATTTAGTGAAGTTTACTTTGAAATTGAAGGACTTGCATACACAACTTCATCCCCCTTTTCCTCCCTTCGGTGGTGGAATTATCACAAACGCTGAGATAACTACACATTAATTTTCAATCGTCACCCTAAACACAAAATTTGAAGATCCTAACTTCAAAACTGACGGACTTGCATACAAACTGTCATCCCCTATTTTACCCTCTTAACCAATGGGTGGAATTTCCAAAAATCCTTCCTTAGTGGATGCCTCCACTGTATAAGGTATCTTTGTGCAAAATTTCAAATCTCTAGGTCCAGCGGTTTGGGCTGTGGGCTGATATATCAACAATCAGTTTATCATTTTATATATTAAGATTAAGATAATTATAATTAAGATAACCCTCTTAGGGGTGGAATTACCAAAATTCCTTCCTTAGTGGATGCCTACACCGTATAATAATACATTTAGTGAAGTTTATTTTGAAATTGAAGGACTTGCATACACAACTTCATCCCCCTTTTCCTCCCTTCGATGGTGGAATTATCACAAGCGCTGAGATAACTATACATTAATTTTCAATCGTCAGCCTAAACACAAAATTTGAAGATCCTAACTTCAAAACTGACGAACTTGCATACAAACTTTCATCCCTTATTTTACCCTTTTAGGGGTGGAATTTCCAAAAATCCTTCCTTAGTGAATACCTACACCGCATAATAATACATTTAGTGAAGTTTACTTTGAAATTGAAGGACTTGCATACACAACTTCATCCCCCTTTTCCTCCCTTCGGTGGTGGAATTATCACAAACGCTGAGATAACTATATATTAATTTTCAATCGTCAGCCTAAACACAATATTTGAAGATCCTAACTTCAAAACTGACGAACTTGCATACAAACTTTCATCCCTTTTTTTAACCCCTTAGGGGTGGAATTTCCAAAAATCCTTCCTTAGTGGATGTCTACACCGTATAATAATACATTTAGTGAAGTTTACTTTGAAATTGAAGGACTTGCATACCCAACTTCATCCCCCTTTTCCTCCCTTTGGTGGTGGAATTATCACAAACGCTGAGATAAATACACATTAATTTTCAATCGTCAGCCTAAACACAAAATTTGAAGATCCTAACTTCAAAACTGACGGACTTGCATACAAACTGTCATCCCCTATTTTACCCTCTTAGGGGTGGAATTTCCAAAAATCCTTCCTTAGTGGATGCCTCCACTGTAAAAGGTATCTTTGTGCAAAATTTCAAATCTCTAGGTCCAGCGGTTTGGGCTGTGGGCTGATATATCAACAATCAGTTTATCATTTTATATATTAAGATAACAAATTATCAGATACATAAATAACTAAACACGCAATTTGTTGTCAGTGAGATCAGGTAAATTATGTTAGGTACTTATGTAATCACAGATGTTTTATTCTGTAATGTGTACGTAAGCTTGTTTTGATTGTTAATTGCCGAGTTTATTAGTGGCTCTTCTCAGCAAATGCAACCTTCCGAACCGGCATTAGAGTATTGTAGAGTGTTTTTTACCTCGCCGTTAATAGGCAGCAGCCGGCAGCCTCGAGAGAAGGTTGGCAGCTTTAGACTCAAAAATTAACAAGGCACCATCAAGTTTTTTTTTTTATACAACTAAGTCGGTATACAAGCATACGGCCCGCCTGATGGCAAGCGGTTTCCGTAGCCATATGGACGGTTGCAACGTGCTAGTTTATATTAATTATAATGAAAAAATTTACACGATCTTTATATAAAAAATATTGCGCTAAAAGCTGCGAATCAAAAGTTATAAATGATTTTAATTTATTAAAAATTAAGACATCGTGCACTCACAAAACGCAACGAACACTTCCCGTCAAATAAAATCTGTCACTCCCAAGTGTCTACCAGCAACCTCTCCATCCATGGGGAGTCAATCCTCACCCAATGGAACCAAAATGGTTTCGCACTGTGCGGTTTCAAAGGAGCTTTCTACCGCGCGCGGACACTCAGGTTGTAGAAGAGCTGCCGCCGTAGACCCATGTCTTGCTGTACTTGGGAGAACCATGCATACAGGATAGGCTTCTTCAAGAAGGTTGTGAAGAATGTTTCCAGGGTCGGTAACACACGAGAGTTATACAAGGATCAAATCGCACCCTTCCTGGAAGAATGTTGTAAGTGAAAAGTGTCAACTTTTCAGGAGCGTAAAAAAACTGTCCTAAAAATGTATCAATGTTATTAGAAATATGTAGTATACATCAAATGATAACTAAAACTACCTGTGAGGGGTCTACGTGTTTATATTTTAAATGTACTCAATGTGTATTGAGAAAAACCTAAAAAGGAGCGTTGCGTAATTATTCCTCGAAACAGTTGATGGAGTAATTATGAATATTGCATTGTTGACATGTTAAGGAAGTCTCGTGTTCGATATTATTGCAGATAACTCGTTATTTGCATTCTAATTTAGTAGTGCATTCAATGTGTAAGTGTCGTTTACATAGGTTTTCGAGCTACTCGTTTGTTTAACAAGTATGCAACTACAGTTATTTGAAAATATATTTTTAAGTCTTCGCTCAAAATTTATGTAAGTATGAATATGCTATTAGTCATATGGAACTTTAGTGAATAATTAAGTGCAAATATATTAACTTCGATTTATGATGGAAATATAAATATTTTAATGTTGCAATATTTTACAAAATTGTATTTAATTCCTTCATTTTGAAGATAAAAATTATGAAAAAAACAATACGTACGTACGTACGTATTGTTTTTTTCTTGATTTTTTAGTGCAATAAAAAAAACACGCAAGTCGACTTGCATCTTTCTTCCAGGGGGGGTGCGAAATGTAGCTGTTTCCTTCGAGTTCATTTCTTCATCTTCGAGCCGTATAAATCGTCGACATAACGATTCAGTCGGACGTTCCTACCGCGGATGTGGAATGAGCTCTTTTATGGTTTTCCATCAGCGCTGCGATATGGAGATCTTCAAAAAGAGAGTAAATCTCCTGGTATTGCAAATGTGTATAGGCAGTAGTGACCATTTACCATCAGATGCACCGCCTGCTCTGATTTTGCCTTTTGAAGAACTTTTTAGGGTACCGAACCAAAAAGATAAGAACCCTTATGGTTCGTCTGTCACAGAGGTATATTTCAGCAATCAATGGTTTCTTTTTTATATTATTAGATTTCCTTAAGGGCCGAAAATTAGTACAAAAATGGGGTATCTTATGAAAGGGCTTGGTTTGTTTGTATGTACACACGGCTACAGATCATGCTATACATTTCCAATATAAGCTGACCTCTCATTGTACGTCAATCCTATACAATGCGAGATCAGCTTATACTGGAATTGTATAGCTTGATGTGTTGCCGTGTGTACATTCCAAAAGGTTTCTATTTTCTTGTATGTTGCGTAGTATGCCAAAAATATACCGTTCTCCCTTATCTCCGAAGTTCTCAAAGCCAAAATTTTGTAATAATAACAGTAGATAGACCATTGATGTAAATATAAAAGGAACGATTTTTTTCGTAATTCCTTCATAAACAAACATAGTTATGCGGTCCGGTTTTTTCTTCAGTTATGGCCCAAACCAATAAATATACTTACGTCCTAGGAAAGTCAGACCCTATGCGAGTCAGACTGAGACTTGCACATTGCGGGTTGCAAAGTTTTTTTTTTAAAACAAGTATACGGCCCTCCTGATGGTAAGCGGTTACCGTAGCCTATGGACGCTTGCAACACCAGGGGTACCACTCGCGCGTTGCTGACCCTGAAGAAACCTCTTCACACCCTTGAAGAACCCCATGCTGTACTCCATTGGGAAAACCACGGCGGGGAGCTCATTCCACAGTCCACGTCCGCGGAAGAAAGCTCCTTTGAGCCCGCACAGTTCGAAACAATTCTGGTTTCAATGTATGAGGATGGACTCCCCGTTGATGGCGAGAGTTGCGATGGTGGAAGGTAGCCGTGGGCATTAAGTCGAATAATTCCTTGGAACTATGTCCGTTGTACAAGCGGTAGAACACACATAAGGAGGCAAAGTCTCTCCTCAGACTGAAGGGCTCTAAACCGCTTGTGAGCTCGGGATCGTCAACAATTCTCATGGCACGTCGCTGAACCGAGTCTAAAGGCCCAAGCTGGTAACCAGGAGCTCCCGCCCATAGATGACAGCAGTACTCCATATGAGGACCTGCGACTTATAAAGTTGCAGCCTTTGCCCCGACGTGAAGTACTGCCTCGCTCTGTTAAGCACTCCAAGCTGATTTTTTTCAGTTATGACCCAAACCAATAAATACGCCCTAGGAAGGTCAAGGACCCTCGGTGCGCGAGTCAGAGTCAGACTCGCACTCTGCCAGTCATTAGATTAGGTGCTAGATGGTTTTCTTTTTTTAAATATGTATAGTTTTTATAGCCAAGGTTTTTAACTAATATTAATCGCATTACACAATCTCAAGTCTTATAATAATAGTGATTTGATATCTTTTTGTGACCACATCTGCTAAAAAACTTAATAATATGTATTGACATCACCATCGATACTAGACTTATTTTATAAAGTGAAGTGCTTGTGAGTAGAGTCCATGTTTTACTGGTCAGCTAGCGCAAAACCTGTTTGGAATCGGTAAAGGTAAACAGTAAATTCTTAATAACATTTATTGGGGCAAAGATTATTGCGTAGATATGACAATTTAAAACAATATATGCCTATTTCTGGGATATGTTAGTTTTAGACGCTTGCGAGGGATCTGGCTCTCATGTGCAAACGAAACACACGGTGCGACAGAGATCCAACCAGGTGGGTACTACATAGTACCCTACCGCCGTGCTATGGTTTCCTCACGATGTTTTCCTTCACACAACCTAGCTGTTCCCCGTGACTTCGCACTCGGGAACACTGTAGCTTCCTAACAGTGAAAAAAATTTCTAAATCTGATCATTAGTTTACAAATATTACTAGCTGTTACCTGCGGTTTCATCCGCGTTGCCTTGTTGTTTGGTTAATAGTCAGTTCCGTCGTTAGGAGGACACACGGAGCCCGTGATGAGGCCCCCCACACTCACGGGGGCCCCGAAAGGCCGATATATTCCCTAACACTACACAATATTTTATTATATTTTAGAAATAGGTACCTTCATCCTTCCTTATACCCGATGTTTTTCGCGAGAGACGCGCGTCTTATTATAACAAGTGATGTCATTGTTATATTTTTAACCGCGAGCCAAGCAGTTAAATTGTTAATCGGACTCTAGATCAGTTTAACCACTAATAATATTAAATCATAGCTAAAAATGTTTTAGTTACTCACTTTTTACCCAAATTCTAATTGGTCAAAAAATTATCTAAATCGGCCAAGAGGGCCTACTACGAAAAGCGATACACGATAGCCCGATCATCGTTGTCAATCAATTAGCCAATAGAATTGCATATTTACGTCTCGTCAGTTTTGCTGCAATTCTATTGGTTAATATTTGACAAAGATGATCGGTCTATCGTGTTTCGTTTTTCGTAGTAGACCCTCAGAGTACTAAAGATTACCACGGACGGGTTGGCGTGGTTGGTTAAAACTCCACCTATCACGCCGCAGGTCGTGGGTTCCAGGCCGTTACCATGACAACCGAAATATAGAAATCAGAATTTCGATGGTAAAATTAATCATCAGAAATAACAAAGGAAGCGGGGTTGACTGAAGACACACTCGTTAGTTCTCGCGAGGTACGCGCGTCCTATTATACCAATTGATGTCATTGTATTTTAACCGCGAGCCAAAGTATTAAGCAAATAAACTCTGTTTAATCGCTTGTGTTTTTGAAAGAAAAAGAAGGAAAGAAAAAAGATTTATTCTGCAACAGCACACAACACAATTACATAAACATAAAACAATACAGATAGAGAAAAAATAATGAAAAAAAAGAACATAATAGGTAATTGTGTTGTGTGACATCGGAAATGGACAGCGACTCAGTTGTAAACTACAAGCACCGGGCTACAGCACTGATTTTCAGTCGCTGCCAAAGGTGACGTCACGAACAACTTTAATCAAATAATAAAAAAAACAAAGGAATAGAAGGAACGTTATATAAATAATTGGACTGTTTTACAAAAACCTTAAACCGACTTCAAAGTACACTAAGAATTAATCAAATCCTGATCTGATGACAATGGGGCCAAACGGGAAGTGTACCCTTTCAAATAAAAAAAGAATTTTCCAAATCGGTCAATAAATGACGGAGTTATGAAGTAACAAACATAAAAAAAAAGCTTTTGAATTGAGAACCCCCTCCTTTTTTTGAAGTCGGTTAAAAATAATAATAAATCAACATTTTTGACATAACACAATAAACATGCCTGAAATTCGGGCGTGCTGATGTTGTCCCACTACCACTGAAGCTATCATCGTCTACGAATACGAATGCTACATAAAACTACAAGTAATTGAGTTCTCTTCTACAGTTCCTGTGCGCTTGCCATTTTCGGCCATTTATCATGGTATGACTTTAATAAACACAAACTCAAAGGAGAAATACCTATTGCGCGCACGAATGTATGTTAGATTAAATTAAGTTCTTTGTTAAACATTTTTTTTTAATACAAGCTTTTTTTGGTGACTGTACTTTTTGTTGGCTATACTTGCATTGTCATCCAATATACTAATGTACACCAAATATCAAGTCAATCCGACCACTGGAAGTGGGTGAAATTCGACTTGCAAGATTCCACCCGAACGAACAAACATACATACATACATAAAAGCTTTATATACTCAAAGAATAAAAGCTTGTAATTATGAATTACCGTCGAATTTCAACTACTGGCAACCATGTAGGCATAATTACAACAAATGACTAGGTACCACTGTCACTTCTGTCAATATTCACATCATGATAGCTTATTTAAGTTCCTGCGTTCAAGCCGTCGGAGTTCTTCCACCTCAGTGTGGTGTCACTGGCTTCTACTACAACTTGTCTCAGATAAAACATGATTCAGTATTTATTATTGTTGTTTGCTGCCGCTGTGAGTTCTGTAAGTTAAAAAGTTTTATTTGTATTACAAAGGTAATGTCTTAGTAGATCTTATCTCATCTCATCTCACGAATAATATATACTAGCTATGCCCCGCGGTTTCACCCTTGTTTCCTAAATAAAAAATAGCCTATTTTTTTTTTGGTTATTGGTTTATCCCCGACTGCAAAACCTTATAAAATTCAAGTTATATTCAAAATTATTTTTTGCTTTTCAGTTTTTTCGGTGGTTTAATTTTTTGTAAAAAGTTTTTATTTTATCATTTTTTGTGTCTATAATCTACTAATTACTACATGCTTAATTTTTGATATCTTTTGATGTAATACACAACTCAGCATTAAAATCTGTGATTGAACAATAAATCACCCCTATTTTCCCACCCTTAGGGTAGGTTTTCTGTTTTCAAATTTATATGGGTATACCCTATCCAATTAAAAAAGGATTATCAAAATCGGACTACTCAATAAAAAGTTATGCGTGATACATAAAAAAAAAATATACGCGTCGACTTGTAAACCTCCTCCGTTTTTTCGTCGGTTAAAAAGTAAACTCGGGGATAATGTAGCTTCCTATTAGTGTAAAAAAAAATCGACTCTGACTGGAGGTTCCTGAGATTAGTTTAAACAAACAAATAAATTAACTTTAAAAAAAACCGCCTTCAATGTACTTACCTACACTAAAAAGTATGTTAATTTATTTTTAAATTTTGAGTTTCATATATGCGGTTTAAAATACCTCTGAAGATTTGTCACTGATCGAGAATGTACATATCTATACTTCAGAGTATATAAATACTACGTACAATCTATACTAATATAATAAAGCAGAAAAGTTTTTTGTTTGTTTAAACGGGCTAATCTCTGGAACTACCAGTCGGATTCGAAAAATTCTTTCACTAATAAGAAGCTACATTATCCACGAGTATTATAGGCTTTTTATCACGGGAACGCGGGTGAAACCTCGCGAGACAGCTATGGATTGAGATGCTTCAATCTCAATGTTCGTACTGTTTTCCGTTGAGGAATTCCATCATTACTTCAATATCCATGGTCAGATCATGATATATTGCGGCCACCTCTGGATCTACCATTACCTACAGTGTAATTAAACCATCCAAATCTCATAAACCTTTTCCGAGTAAATGGTACATAAAAAAAACATACGCGTCGAACATAGAACCTCTTCCTTTTCTTGATTTCGGTTTAAAAAAATACATTCCGCGTTCCTCGATTAGTAAATTAAATAAACATTGTTTCTTTAGGAAAGACGTACAAGAAGCGTGTACGTCATTTAATGTTTTTTGTTTAGTTAATTTGTTGTTTTACAAGAACAATGGCAAGGTTATCGAATGTGATACGACTAGACCTACATACATGGTCATATTCAATGCCTTTTATTGCATCCTGTACTTCATTTATTGAACTACGCGTCAATTGGTAAATGTACTTATATGAGGAAAAACTTATAGCCTATATTAGGCTCTGTAGAGGAAAACCAAACCAGCTATTTAGCTTCATCAATAAAACTACTTTGTGAAAATTAAAAGTACATGACTTTTTTTTAAACATTGACTTATATTTGACTGGCGTAAGGATCGGGACAACCGCGCGACGAATTGGCACCAACGTGTTGGCCCTAAAAAGATCAATTCGACTCATGGCCGATTCTTATAATTTACGGACCGTTATCGGTTAAAATTAAGACTCTTATATCTTTACTAATAATGAAGCAAAGACCTCAAAGCTTTGCATATCAGACCCTCCCGTATGGAAGTAGCTATCACAGGTAAAATTGGCTTACAAAATGATCTATCTGCCCAGTTTGGCAATAAAAAAACCTACCATTGGTAAGCAAAACGATTAGTTTTTGTTTATAGAAACCGGGCATCAGTCGTCTGCGGTCCGCTGAACAGTTCGTAGGTACGTTTATTATTTAAAAAAACTTGTATGTGTGCATTGTACGCACATACAAGGTTACATCGTACGCTTATGCAGCGCGGCACTTGGTAGCTCGATGGATTTTAAACAAATGCCGGTACTGTTTACTTATATGAAGAAGTTTTTTGCAAAGTGTTCTGGTGGGCATATCCTTAGTTTTATAATCATTGTTTTTAAACAATATTGAAGTATCACGCAAAATTAAACGTATAGATTATTTGGATCGAGATTCGAAACAATCCTTAGCCATAGTTCACTTATTTATATGGTTGTAATACGCAATTAAACGGTCTCATCCACGACTGTATTGGCAGCGGTTAAGGAAAAATGGCGTGTTGCGAAGCGAACCACATATCACACGTGACTCATAACGGGTATAACCACGGAATAGACCTTATTTATCTGTTCTGTGGGTATAACCACTTTATCAAGAGTGAAACACATACGAAGCATTCATTGCACACATGCGCATTTTTGCATAGATAAGTGGCTTCAGTTTGCTAATAGCAGCAAATCGTACCCAGCTTCTGGTCCAGGGGGGGCACATCAGTTTTTTTAAGCTGGGTTCCCCACGCTTGTTTTGCCTTATACACACCATAAGTCCCGCTTTCAGGCTGTCTGACCGCTCTATCCCCAGTGAGGGCAAAATTGTCGCGGTTTAAAAAAAAAAAAAAAAAACAAAAATTGATTTTTGTTGAATTCAGGCATTTTTTAAAAACAGACCAAACGATTTTTTTCGGTCCTAAAAAGATTTTTCTCTAATTTATAAAATATTGACAAATGACCAAACGCAGCATTGAAAGCCATTTTGATTACCAAACTAACATCAACAAATCATGTAATGAGGTCCATTCCTACTTTATTTGAAAACTAGACCCGATATTTTGAAACCTACCTCTAATAATAATGAATTTTCGTTTTTATTCGTTCATGGTGTATCTAATTAATACAAAAATTCCCTCAGCTGTCCTCCCCTGCCCCCCCCCCCCTGGATACGCCCATGGCAGCAATCCGTCTGAACTTATTTTACATCTGTGGTCACAACGGAGGCGTCAAAGAATACTAATATTATAAACGTAAAGAAGGGACACACTTCCCCGTCACCGGCAACGTAATCAAATGAAATCAAAATCAAAAAGTCATTTATTCAGTTTAGGCCCTGGTAAGGCACTTATGAACGTTAAATTGGTACATACAGTTGAATTTACCGCCTAATGAAGAGATATTACTCGTCAATCAACGGCCTCAACACTCCCTGTGTGTGATTCAAGGTCACTTCCATATTATTATAGTGCCTAGGGTGGCGAAGTGATGGGTGACCCATTGTCTCCTAACTTTATAATCTTGTTCTGTTTCTAGGATGTGACTCCAGCATCAGGCGTGGCTCCCTGGGTAGCTCTGAGCGACGGCAGACACATTCCAAACCTTGGACTTGGTACCTGGCTGGGCTTCGCCAAAGATGTAAGCTACCTTGCGTGGTTTCAGAAATATTTTATGATAAGTTAGTGGCTTTTTAGGGTTCCGTATCTCAAAAGGAAAAAAACGGAACCCTTATAGGACCACTTCGTTGTCCGTCTGTCTGTCTGTCAAGACCCTTTTTCTCAGGAACGCATTCAATGAAATTCATTTTAAATACTCAGGTCTACAGTCCCTTAGAGTTATGAAAAAATCAAACTTCTAAGCCAACGCAATCAAAAGATACAGCCGTTTATGCTGCAAATTTTCGACACTCGCTAGGGAATCAAATCAATCAAAACTCGAATCTTGAAATTTGGTACGAAGCAACGTCTTGCTATAAAGAAGAAAAATTGCGAAAAGCATAAATTTTTAATTACATCGTATAATAAAAATATTATTAATAATATTAAACTTACTACCCCTTTCCTCATGAATGCGTAGAGGTATTAAATTGAAATTCACATCAAATACTCAGGTCTATAATACCTTTTATTTATATACCTACAGGTTTGTAGGGAACCCTCGGTGCGCGTGTCCGACTCGCACTTGGCCGGTTTTTTATATAATAAGACCGTATGTTGTTTAAACGTAAGCTTGATAATAACGATAATAAACTGTAATAATAAACTGTATCTCAAAATAAACTTATTTTCTTTCTTTCTTCTTTCTTTCTCTATAATTACGATGATGATAATGATTATTTTTATAAGAATGATAATGATGCTAATGATAATGATGATAATGATATTGATGCTAATGATAATGATGATTGCAGGGCGGTCTTGAGCCAGTGAAGAATAATGACGTGGAGAAGGCGGTGGAATTCGCCATTGACACCGGCTATAGACTCATCGATACAGCACATATTTACGAGACTGAGGATCAGGTAAAGATCTTCATTTCTACTTCAGGCTTCACGGTTTTAGCTGCATATTAAAAAGTAGTACCTGGATGACCAAGCTTTGCTCGTTTTTTTTTTTGGTAAGACATAATGGTTTTACTCACAAAATAAGAAACTTGAAAAAAAAAGGGAAAAAGATCATCTGGACTCGAACCGGGGGGTTCGAGTCCAGATGATCTTCTGGTTTCCCACCTAAGTTTTTATAACCACGTAGATGGTGGCGTTTACCTTCGTATTCTAATGATATTGTAACAGTTTTTCATGGCCTGAAAACACGGAAAAAACGACGTTTTCTAAAAATGAAACCTAGCTAGATCGATTTATCGACCCCGAAACCCCTTGCAAACTAAATTTCATTAAAATCGTTGGAGCCGTTTCCGAGATTCAGATTATATCAATATAGTATATAAGAATTGCTTCCGTAATCTCTTTTTTTTCTTCTCCTTGTTTTAAATCCTGATTTGTTTTTAAAGGTGGGGCGAGCAATCAACAAGAAAATAGCAGATGGCGTTGTGAAGAGAGACGAAATATTTGTTACGACTAAGGTTTGATCATCATTCGATGTTTACATGACTTGTCGCCTATTAGATTGGCGACAGAGTGAGGAGTGGAACTCTCTTCCGGGGTCTGTGTTTCCCGACACCTATAACCTAGATGTATTCAAGGCCAGAGTGAATAGGCTTTTTCTGGTTAAGCGTGCTACATCCTCGGCCTCGTCATAACTCCTCATGAGGTCAGTCGAAAGCCTAACGCAAACCCATTAAATATAAAAAAGATCCCAGGGTTATTGACAATGTTTTGCCGACTTTTACAACGCCTAGAATGCTGCACTCACGTCCAACATCCAAATCCGAAACACAACGGTAGGTGCTTTTCAACTTGCGGGTGGTAGCCAGCCAGGTAGGTACTACAAAGTACTTTACCACATGTTTACCACCGTGCTATGTCTTCCTCACGATGTTTTCCTTCATCGAAAGCCCAAGCTTTCTATAGGATTGGACCTTCATACAATTAACCCAAAGAAGCACAATGACGTTCGTTGTTTCAAATCTATTCCGTCAATTCTCCACCACCGACAATGAGCTCTGATTGGCAAAATCAAGGAAATACTTAACATTTAGATGCAGTGATTGGTCGATATTAATCAGTGCAAAATCAGTTCCTAATTGCGGAATTAGATTTCTCGATATTGCCACTCTAAAGGGATTTTCCTCGATGGATTGGAGCACCACTACCACTGAGCTAACACGCTTTAAGAACTGCTCTTGTATTAAAATGTAAGCTACTTCCACAGTGCTATTATGAAGGTCGAAGAAACTGAAGTTACCACCTTATGTTCTAATGTGTACCTTCTTCAACACTTTCAGCTATGGAACGACCGCCACGCCAAAGACCAGGTGGTGCCAGCTATCAGAGACTCTTTGAAGCTCCTTAATTTGGACTACTTGGACTTGTACCTGATCCACTGGCCGTTTGGAACTAATGTGAGTACCTGACCATTATTTAAATGCGAAGACAATTAAGTATGTAGCGACATCTATCAACCATCTATCAGTGCACCAAGATAGTTCACACAGAGAAAGATAGATGGCGTGGCGCCACAAAAACCTGCATCGCGCTTACGACGTTTTATCTAGAATCTCCATATATACAACTGTTCGACAAGTAGAGACGGACCGCGGTCCCTGCGGCCCGATGATCCAGGCTGGCGGAAGATCTTCCCTTTTAAAAATTGTTTCTCAAATGGTGACTAAAGTAGTAATAAACTCTGTGCTAAAGTCAAGGAACGTATTTCACTTAAGAATTATTGAGTCTCATAATCTGGACTTGCAAAGTACACTCATGTTAGGTTGATCAAGTCAAACCAGGTCATATGGAAAGGCGATGTTCTTATTGTCTGTCTATCTGTCTGTCTATTTGCTACGTTTTCACGACTAAACTAATGGACAAACTTGGCAGAGGAGGGCTTGACATAGGAAGATGGTCATAGGATTCTTTGGAACAAGGGTGACATTTTTGTGGCCAGCCGATAATCATATATTATTTATTCTCAGGCCGATCAGATCCCAAACAACATTGACTACTTGGACACCTGGCAGGGCATGATCGAGGCTCTCAACCTTGGCCTCACCAAGTCCATCGGAGTCTGTAACTTCAACCAGGAGCAGTTGGAGCGGCTCATATCTTCGAGCTCTGTAAAACCTGCAGTCTTGCAAGTTGAGGTATAATAAACTTGAGCACTTTTTTGTGGGCCAACTGCATGAGCAGAGGACTTTGTTGTTATCTCAGTCAGTCGCGAGGTGACCGTCGACACTTAGAAGTAGAGACATTGGAGGTTAATTTAATATTGGTCATAAATATTATGTTTTAATCAGGAACACGTTGGTTCCATTTTGATCAATAATTGCGACTTTTTGAGCTTTTGACTATTTTAGAGAAGCTCTGTTTAGTTTGGAATGAGATGACCGTGTGTGAAGAATATCACATTATATTTACAACCCACTGTTCCCCAGGTGAACCTGAATCTCCAACAGCCGTCTCTCCGGGCCTACTGTCGTCAGAACAATATCACAGTGATGGGCTACACGCCCTTCGGCTCCTTGTTCCCGAGCAAAGCAACTCCTAATGCTCCTCCTCCACGCGTGGATGACCAGGCGCTGGTGGATATTGCCAACAAACACAACAAGACTGTACCACAGATCGTCCTTAAATATCTGGTAACATTTCTTATTTATTCTACTAAGGTAGCAAACTAGCATACAGCCTTAATTGTAAGCGGTTCCCGTGGCCGATTGACGCTTGCATACCAGGAGAATCACTCACGCGTAGCTGATGCTAAAATCCCTTTATACTTCCTTGGGAAAACCACGGCGTAAATACCTCCTTACAGAAGATCGTAGCGAAATAACATTAATTTCGTGTTGTTGCGGTGAGTAAAGTGGCCAGACCTCCATGAGGAGGTGCTGTGCAGAATTGGGACCAGACAACTAGTAGTCAACTCTTAACCTCTCTTCTTCTGGGTGTGAAGATTTTTGCAGGGTCAGCAACGCGTGAGTGATTCCCCTGGTGATGCAAGCGATAGGATACGGTAACTGCTAACAGTAGTACCCAACTGATATGGCTTACCGATGTACCTGCGCAGAAGATTCTTTTTGTACATTGTCGTTAATCTTCGGGCCCATACTTTCTTTTCTGTGCGAACGAAGATACACGACGCGCCTTATCAGTTGGGTATTACTGTACCATCAGATCGTAGGCTTGTTAGCTGTGAACTTTATCCCGGCAACGTGGGTAAAACATCGACAGACAGCTTATTATAACTGCCTCATGTCTCCAGGTGGAGCTTGGAGTGATCCCGATCCCCAAGTCGGTCACCACCTCACGCATCGCGCAGAACCTCGCCGTGTTCGACACAGCCCTGACGCCGCAGGAGCGGGACCTGCTCAAGAGCTACGACAGGAACTACAGGACTATTGATGTCAAGTTCTGGGCTGGATCACCGTATTACCCCTTTGAGAAGAATTAGATAGTAAAAATAGTTATCACATACAATGGTGGTTTTATTTTAGCTAACCGATGGGTCTTATGGAGGAAATATTTCTTGACTACTTTAGGAGTGCACTAGAAGTTAATGTTAATACGGAAGTTCCGTTTGCGGGTCAGGGGTCTAATTCAAAATGACGAAAAGGAAAATGATGGACATAGCGCTGGTACCGGCCGATTAACGCCCACGCGATTGGGCCACCGCCAAGGGCGGATTCAGCCTTTGGGTCAGGGGGGTCACACACTTATATCCAGCTTAGATGGGTTTCAAAATACACAATACTATAGCTGTTACCCGCTGATTCACTGAAACGGCCGAGCCCCAGGGTGGGGTCATGACCCCCATGACCCCCCCTGGATCCGTCCCGGTACCAGCGCTATGACCATCATTTTCGTTTTCGTCATTACGTAATTAAACCCCTGAATGGTCGCCATACTGGTACAAATGACCAGGAAAGAATCATGGCGAGCTCCATACATTGATATGTATAAAAAAATAAAACATTTTAGAGGGTTTTGAATCTCTCTCTCTCTAACTCTCTCTCGCACTCTACAAGCCCTAAGTTCACAAACTCTACGAACCGTAGTCAACATTTGTGACTTGGCTGTTTCACTACTAGAAGAACTATTGTATAACAAAAAAGTAATGAACAGTGAATACAGTTGTTCACCTTACTCCCATGTAGTGTTGCCAGGTGTCCCGATTTGCGCGGGACGTCCCGATTTTCAGGGGTCTGGTGACACGTCCCGATTAATCTTTGATCGGGACGCCAAATGTCCCGATTTTTCACCAACCTCATGAGGCTTTAGTATATTCGATATTTTGACAGGAAAAACGAAATTTTCTCACCAAAATCAGACTTTCATGAAAAAAATTAAAATTAGTGATTATGAAAAAAAAAATTCGCAGCTGTCCCGATTTGAAACCCAAAATCCCGATTATTTTATCCTTACGTTCCGAAATTTGACACACGGGACCTGGCAACATTACTCCCATGTGACGGTAGCGAAACGGCCAAGCCACATATTTTGACTACGGTGTGTATAAGAGTTTGTGAAGCTAGGACTTGTAGAGTAAGGGCATGTAGAGTTATAAGCCTCTACATGAGATTTGATAACTTTTTGACAGTGCGAGCCATATGGTCTCGTGTTGGCAATATTTTACATGAAAATGTTTTTGGTGAGATAATATTATATCTCTATGGGAAGGAATTATCAAGTTTCCATCAAGTTTCTTTATTTTTAATTTAGCTTCATAAACCAAATTGATTGGTACAAAAAATATAATAATCCAGTCTATTTTTAACACGGTTTTATTAGCTTCACCTGTATGTATGTATCTATGTATGTATGAATGTATGTAAAGGAATCTTCGAACGTAATTTTCATCGACTTCCAGACGTCAGATTAAACTGAAATTTTGCACACTTATCAAGTACCGATGACAATACAATAATTTGGTACCATCGAGCTGATCTGATGATGGATCCGGAAGGTAGGCACTGGAACTCCATAACGGATCAACGTTTCCTAGCCGGTTTTGGGCTTGTTGGAACTTTGACCATGTATGGTTTTCAGGGTCTGATAATGTTGGTGGAGTCAAAGGGTAGGCACTGAAGCTAAATACTTATTATAAATGTGAAAGAAAGTGAGATTGGGTGAAAATATGGTATAAGTAACAGACTATAGTCCGATTAGTTAATCGAACCAACCGGAAAAAAAAGTTCATGTGGTCCGATCGGTAGGACAAAGGCGGTAGGACCACGTGGCCAGAGGGAATAAAATGGTATGAATAATTTATGTTGACTAAAAAATAAAAAATAAATTACAGTTTAAAAAAACTAAAAAAACACGCTTTAAAAAGCCCTGCACTAAAAAGTGTTAAATAATTATAAAATTGAACCTAAGTATATTCTCTGTCTATCCCGTAAGGGCCTAAATGTAAGCAATTTTTTTTGTAATTAATCAATATTTGAATGAAAAGCGTGGGGCGCTTTCCCTTGAAACCCAATAGAATTTCTAAGCATTATCATTATCATGAAGAAATATCGTAAATTAAATAATGAAAAGCGCCACACGCTTTTCATTCAAATATTGAACTTAATTACAAAAATTGCTTACATTTAGGCCCTTACGGGATAGACTTAGGTTCAATTTTATAATTATTTAACACTTTTTAGTGCAGGGCTTTTTAAAGCGTGTTTTTTTAGTTTTTTTAAACTGTAATTTATTTCAGTCTATTTGTACTACATCTACGTACAAAAAGCTGCAATAGGGTATTATCTAATTATACTTGATTCAAACAAACACAAACGCATAAAGAGCTCTCCGTAAATAAAGATGCAGACTACAATAACGTAGATAAATATCCTGAAACTTACTTTCATGAGGGACGCTGAGGGCTGCCCTTTGCCAATAAAATACAATTCAAAACCAACCCTATACCCTAGACATAAGTTGCTAATTTAATTCCACTATTGTTACCAAGTTCTTGGCGCCACCCAGACAACGCTTCGCCAACGAAATGTCTATTAGTCAATAGACGAATTTTGGTTAATAAACACTCTAAAATCAACTCTATCCGTTTGTACTACAGCTGATACTCCTGAAGCAGATAACTTGATAGTATCGCGAAACGCACTTACATAGCTTATATTGAAAAGTCAATAACTGAAAATGCATAACACATACGAAGGAAATTGCACTTTGGAAGTAAGAACACAAAGTCTAATTCTGACTGTTTATGAAACTCAGAGTTGCGACGTTATGATGTCGCCAGATTAAGAGATTTTGGCGCCAGACGGTCCGGCGCCATTTTGGTATTTTTTTCTTACGCGAATGGCGGCTGAGGCAAAGACATTTAGTTCGTTCATCCTGCCACAGATCCTGCTTCCGAGTTTCTTAGCTATTATGTTGGATAATTTAGTGTTATAGAAGAGGATAACTCTCTTATAACTTTATCTGGTTATAGGGCGGTTACATGAGGTTTATTTGAGTAGCTGGAGGGATCTGTAGTTGCGTAGTTAGTTACTTACTTAGGTATATAATTTTGCAAGAATTTTCATACTGATTTGTCCCTCTAGTTAGGGTGTGCCGTCATTAATTCAAAGCGTTTTTTTGTTTTTCAAGTTTAATTGTTTTTAGTGTTCCGTAGCCAAATGGCAAAAAACGGAACCCTTATAGATTCGTCATGTCTGTCTGTCTGTCCGTCCGTATGTCAGAGCCACTTTTTTCCGAATCTATAAGAACTATACTGTTGAAACTTGGTAAGTAGATGTATTCTATGAACCGCATTAAGATTTTCACACAAAAATAGAAAAAAAAAACAATAAATTTTGGGGATTCCCCATACTTAGAACTAAAACTCAACATTTCTTTTTTCAACAAACGCATACGTGTGGGGTATCTATGGATAGGTCTTCAAAATGATATTGAGGTTCCTAATATAATTTTTTTCTTAACTGAATAGTTTGCGCGAGAGACCCTTCCAAGGTGGTAAAATGTGTTCCCCCCCTGTAACTTCTAAAATAAGAGAATGATAAAACTAAAAAAAATATATGATGTACATTACCATGCAAACTTCCAACGAAAATTGGTTTGAACGAGATCTAGTAAGTAGCTTATTTTAATACGTCATAAATCGTAAACCGCAATTTACCTTTCATTCAATAATTTTGGCGTTTTTTTTCATAGCAGAGTTAGTTAATATTACACGGAACCCTCCGTGTGCGATTCCGACTTGCACTTGGCTGGTTTTTTACCTTTGTAGAACCATATGGCTAAATATTTCAGTGATTAGCGACCGTAGTAATTCATTTGGCATATTTACTTTATGTTTATAATGAACTATTGTTGTAAATTCAGTAAAATAACATATCTACGATTATAGGCATGTTATAGGCAACTTTTCATCCCGGGAACGCGGGTGAAACCGCGCGGGGACAGCTAGTGGGGAAATCTGTATGAGTTTAGGAGATAGTTATTATTTTATTCTTTTTAAATCAGTTCCAGTTAAAAATTCAGTCTATCGATTGCTATATTATGTATATATAATACACATGAATCACTCTGATCTGTGCTTGAAACGATAAAACGTCGCAGAGCACAGACATTCGCAGGTCACAACCCTCTATGTGTTCTTAATTGATTCAACTCCAGTCTAGGTTTTAGTAGAGACTGAAACAATTGGTTTTGGCACCAGGACTTATGATTATATATTTTTTTTTTTAATTAGATGTGCTTGCGTTTGGCCACTGACCCGCCCGTAAGAGGCGATGACGAAGCCTAACATGAAACACGCTTACCCAAAAGAAACCTATTCACTCTGGCCTTGAAAGTACCTAGATTGTAAGCGTCAGGAAACACAGACGCCGGAAGCAAGTCCCACTCCCTTGCTGTCCGCATTATAAATGAGGATGCAAAACGCTGTGTCCGTATTTTCGGTATGTCAACAACGTACGGGTGGAAATTTTCCCGGCGTCTTGTGGTTCGGTGTAAAAATGGGGATGTTGGAATAAGGTTGAACAATTCCCGCGCACACTCTCCAAAATATATCCTGTAGAAAACCGATAAGCAAGCAACCTTTATTTTTTATTTCCAAATAAGACCATTTAACTTAGCTAGAGACTGCATTATTTATTTTATACCTAATGAACTGTATAAGCAGGTTCTAAAGACAATTAAATACTGCTTTGTTTAAAAAAAAGGTACTTACCGTAAAAAAATAAAAAATCTTCTGTCAGACACACAGATGTCGTTTTAGTTTTTAGAATGTTCTTAGAGTATATTTATTTTATATAATATTTATTTTATATTCAAAATATATAAGAAAATGATACCGTTTTAAATTGGAAAGTAAATAAATCCCTATTCCTCTGGATTAAGGACTCTTTATTGGTTAGTTTATTCATAAATCTTCGCCAATCTGATGATGAAATGCAGACTCCCGAGACTTCATACAAGTGTAGTCCTATGTTGCCACGTATTGTAGCCATTTCTGGTCATATAATTTTCTCATACGACATAAGTAAGGCCATCTACATAGGTCTACAGGGACAGTGGTGTATTAAGTGTTAGGCTGCTTTTCAAGAGATGTGCTAGCTACGTTGCTATGGATGGATGCGTTTGATAACCACCAATCATATTCATTGGTGCACATAGCTTAGCACTGGTGGAAACGGAATCAACTAAGATATGTTTTTTTTTATGGAAGGATGCGTGCTATGGATGCGTGCTATGGAGGCGTGCTATGGATGGTCGCGAGTGGTGTAGCGGCCCTACTATCGATACATAGCATAGCTCGAGCTGCGCATCTTCCTCGAACAGCTACTTTGCGGCGGCGGTGCATCTTCATAGCACATGTTACTCGCACCGCTACATAGCTTAGTATCAGTGGAAACGGTCACATAGTTTCACAGCTTAGCTATTACATCCTCGCAGCATAGCTGCATAGCATATCTCTGGTGGAAAAGCAGCCTAAGGCAGCTACAGACCGGTTAACTAAAGCTGGCACGTGCAACACATTTACACGTGCCGCTTGTGTAGTGTCTGTAAATAAGCGCGCGGCGTCACGTCGCACTGCATGCGCATCATGAAAAGTCTGTCCGTCTCTCTCACACGCGGCTTATGAGTATGAAGGAGACAGTTATTGTTTTGCTTTTGCTACTGCTCACAAATATAGAGTGGTCTTTTTTTGCATTCGTCTATTAGAATTGTCTGACTGATTAGAAGCAATGATGTAATAAAACATTAGGAATGTGTTCATATATTATCATTTAGAACATGTCTATAGATACCAAGCAAGGTTTTACCGGCAACTGCCCTTGAAAGCCAGTATCTCTAGTTCATCGTGACCTTTTTAGAGTCGCATACTAAAAAAAGAACAAAATGGTTTAATAACACTCGAAAATCAACTTTTTTGTTTTAGCAATCATGGTCTCCGTATAAAAAATATTTTAATGAAAAACAAAGTCAACCGTCGGCGTCGTATTAAAATTGTTATTTTATTATGTTGTTTTTGCCTGATTATATAACAGTATATTGTGATACATGTGTGCAAAGTTTGTCATTACACACGAGACGGTAAGCCGTAGGCGAACGCGATACGGGAGCCGAGAGTGTAATGAATGGTCAATGCACACGTGTGTCATACGACGTTTTTTAACACAACACAAGGAAAACACAGACTTTTTATTTTTTAATAATCGTCAACCACACCATGAGAAACTTAACAAATATGACACGCAAGTTTTTTTTACTGCGGTGCGCTGTCACTCGTTTAAGTTAAGAATTCTTCATCTACACATATATCGGGATTATACCTATCATAAAACAGTGCCTATCATAAAAGTAAAACGCACTAGTGCGTAATAAGTTGCATTATGAAACTAAAATCAGTGCTATAGCACAGTTGCTATCTAGTGACTCTTATAAGAGTCACTAGATAGCAACATTATCCCCGAGTATTATAGACTACTTTTGATCCCGGGAACGCGGATGAAACAAAAATTTTGAGAGAGGTAGAGCATAGCGTAATATTCGCTCAAAGAGCAGCTCGACTGGGGAAGTACCTCCACCTTACAGAATACCGCAGCCAAATAACTTTATGTTCTGTAAAGTTGTGTTCCTGCGCGTGAGTAAGGTCGCCAGGGCTCACAGGGGAGGGGGGAAAGGTCGGTAACGCGTGAGCGATGCTTCGTGTGTTGCAAGCGTCCATATGGCTACGGTAACCGCTTACCATCAGGCGGGCCGTATGCTTGTTTACCGACATAGTTGTATAAAAAAAACTAAAAAAAAAAACTAAATCAAAATCAAAATCAAAAAGTCATTTATTCAGTTACTTAGGCCTTAGTAAGGCACTTATGGAAGCGCTCGTGGTGTAGCATGATTAGCCGTTCTTAATCGATCGGCAAAGTTAAGCTACGCTTATCGTGGTCGGTACCTGGATTGGTGACCGCCTAGTGGTATTTCAAATCGAGCGTTTCCGTGCTTCGGAAGGCACGTAAAGCCGTTGGTCCCGGTTATCACTCAATTGTGATAGTCGTTAAGCTAGTTGGATGCCTCCTAGGCGGCCTGAAAAATTCCAACAGTAGGTTGACCACTAGCCTACCTCCACCGATCCGCAGTGGGCACGCGTGGTGGAGTATTGCCCATTCCCTTTCACCTTCATTTGTGAAAGGAGGCCTGTGCTCAGCAGTGGGACATTATAGGCTGATGATGATGATGATGATGATGAAGGCACTTATGAACGTTATGTATATACAGTTGAATTTACCACCGGTTCGGAATACACTTAAACTGAGAAGACTCCGGCAAGAACACATAATTAATGTTCTCTATGACAGCCAGGCGATGCAGTTGGTAGCGTGGTGGCGGGTGGTGGTGGCGCTGGCCGGCGCGGGCGTGCAGCTCGCTGCTAGCTACGACTACAATGAAGCCGATGTTGA
The DNA here is from genome assembly GCA_951394255.1 of Polyploca ridens. Classification (NCBI taxonomy): domain Eukaryota; kingdom Metazoa; phylum Arthropoda; class Insecta; order Lepidoptera; family Drepanidae; genus Polyploca; species Polyploca ridens. The sequence goes on along the minus strand of OX596270.1, from coordinate 264,211 downwards.
CTTCAGCGATAATTATGACGAAGGTACTTTAATCATCATTATTTCGAACTAGTGGCAAGCTATCATGGTGGTTCTGGCAGCTCATACATATCCATACCTGAGGGCCAACCACAAGCTCTTAAAACAATATTATTATAAGCTTATTTGACTTTTGTCCCTCTTTGACATCCGGCGTCAAAACAGGACAAAGCAAATAAGGTTATTTTAACCTTGTTTTAAGAGTGCGTACCAAGCCAGAAAAATATGGCAATGTCAGATGAAACAAACTTATGTCCAATCTTCGCGTGCAGATGAGATGGAGATAGCGTGTTCCGCGTAACAAAAATGAACTAAGCGCTTTTTATCTAAATAACTCGTAAAGTATAGAATATTTTAAAAAATCGTTAGTAGCAGCCCTAGGTCATATGTTAGTGTTATTATTTATCGATTTTTTGTCTTAATTAGATACACCATGAACGAATAAAACCGAAAATTCATTATTATTAGAGGTAGCTTTGTGATTTTTTTCTATCGAGGAAATTTCATTCCATTATGTTTTTGCTCAGAGAGAACCCTCGCGTATATAATGAAAATACCCATATAAAAATATTTTTTCATTTAAATACTATTTACTTGGTTAAATTTCAATTCTACGATTGTTATTTTGCTTTATACGCAGCCTTAAGAGCTTGTGGTAGACCCCCTAAGCGTAAGGGTTGGTCATATAAAGCGCGCTATAACGTCTCCTAACGCTGAGCCAGTGTGCCACAGTACCGACCGAGTACAGCATAGAGATAGAATATTGATAGAGCGATAGTACTAGAGTATGTGCTGTGAACACGAGTATGTGCAACGCTACCTTGAAATGAAACAAACTGCGAATAATACAGATTATTGTTTAACAGTATCTGAAACATCGCCGGCGCATGAAGTACTCACCAGGGTCAGGAGATTTGAATCAAGCCAAGAAGTCGAAGGTTCGTTTTCTATGATACACAATAGTCATATCATCTTTTTGATATAATAACCAATATAAATGCTAAAATATCGAGGCTCTTCAATTCTATGCGCAAACTTTCCTTTTTATACTACGAAGTCGGTAAACAAGCATATAGCCTGAATGAGCTCTGGCGACCTTACTCACGCGCAGAATCGCAGAAACACAACATAAAGTTATTTGGCTGCGGTATTCTGTACTTCCCCAGTCGAGCTGCTCTTTGGGCGAAATAATGCTATGCTGTACCTCTCTTAAAATCTTCCTATCCTTATTGTATATGTTTCTGAATGCCAACATGTAATCATGGCTGTTTGTGCCATTGAGGCGTCAAGAGGTAACAAACAAACACGCATTCGCATTAATAATATTAGTAAAGGTGTGTGTGTATGTACAAACAGCCTAGTATATGTCGCGACATCTATAACCAATACTAAGGAGTTTATGCTACAAATCGATAGATGGCGCCACAATTGCAACGACATTACAAACATCGCGTTATTGAAATTCTCTAAGCACTGTACAATTGGACTCTGCCGGAAAATGTACACATTTCAATGGAGAAGTCTAATGGTACAGGTCAGTTTACTAAAGCTGGCACAACACATTTACACATTGCACTTGTGTAGTGACTGTGAATAAGCGCTAGGCGTGACGTCGCACTGCATGCGCATCATGAAAAGTCTATCCATCTCTCTCGCGCACGGTTTGAGTATGAAGGAGACAGTTATTGTTTCGCTTTTTTTTTTTTTTTTAAATTAAATGGGCTTGCCTTTGGCCACTGACCCGCCCATAAGGGGCGATGACGAAGCCTAAGATGAAACACGCTTACCCAGAAGAAACCTATTCAGTCTGGCCTTGAAAGTACCTAGATTGTAAGCGTCAGGAAACACAGACGCCGGAAGCAAGTTCCACTCCCTTGCTGTCCGCATTATAAATGAGGATGCAAAACGCGGTGTCCATATATTCGGTATGTCAACAACGTACGGGTGAAAATTTTCCCGGCGTCTTGTGGTTCGGTGTAAAAATGGGGATGGTGGAATAAGGTTGAACAATTCCTGCGCACACTTTCCAAAATATATCCTGTAGAAAACCGATAAGCAAGCAACCTTTCTTCGATGGTCAAGGCTCGTGAGTTTCGCCTTAATTAAAGACTCATCTCCAATTAGTCTCCTGGCTCGACGGTCTATTGAGTCGAGGGCCTCAAGCTGGTACTTAGCTGATCCATCCCAAAGATGGCAGCAGTACTCCATGCATGACCGGCTTTTGCTACTGCTCATAAATATAGTGGTCTTTTTTGCATTCGTCCATTACAATTGACTGACTGATTAGACGCAATAATGTAATAAAATATACTGTATCGTGAATTGCATATATATGTTTGAGTACTGTGAACGTGCCAGCTTTAGTTAACTGGCCTGTAGACGTCACTCTTCGCTCCTCCATATTCATATTATTTTGTATATGTGATTGTATGTCAAGCTTATTATAATGAAACTGGAAATGTTTATTAGCTACCCAGGTCATCAGGTACACCGGTCGCCCTAGAGGCCTTATGCGCATAACTTTTGTATTAATATGTTCTAGTATGTATTATCAAATATATTGCAATTTCAGATATGCTGAAACAAATTTTCCTGGACCGAAATTTAATTTTACCTACTCGCGTAAGTATATTAGTATCTCCAGGAGCTGTAGACATCACGTGTCTATCTTTTCATAGATTAAAACTCAATAAATGTACACCGCGCACCTATACACAAAATTCTTATTAAAACCCCATGGATCCGCTATTTTGAAAAATTCAAAAAACTGAATCAACAAAAAACATCCATATAATTTTTGTAACCTGCTCACAAAATTTTATGAAAATCGGTTCTGAAATGCGACCTGTAGAGGAGAAAAGCCAGACATCTGGACATATACATACGAAAGCATTTTTGCCCAAGCTGAAACTGAGACGCTTCGCGCTCGCTCGATCAATTAAGTATGTATTGTAAAAGCTAATGCACAGCGTGCTTTGCAACGCTTTTTTGGTCGATCTATGGACATATTCTTTACTAGATCTTCCCGAGATGAAAAGTAACCTATAACACTCGGGGATAATGCAGAATCAGTAGCTCCTGAGGTGATCTCCTACATCCAAACTTTGCCTCTTTATAATTTAGTGAAGATCTTATCCCTTACCAGGTGATGACTGTACACGTCTCGAAACCTACATTAGTGATGTACACAGATAATGTGACACATGGAAGCAGTTCGGAATCATTAAGTGTCCTCAAAGATACCGAGTACCCAACGGGCGATATGGAAGACATTATGCTGAATATGAGGAGGACACATCAGATCAAAGAACATCAGACTCCAAGTCGCAGTCATCCAGTAAGTGTTTATCGTATATTCGTAGTTAAACGTGGAACACAATACAACCCCTCCGACTACTGAGATTAATTTACACATAGGTAATATTCCTGGCACATTTTACAAGGCACGAGGAACCATCTGCTGTAGGTCTTTCTGTCAAACCATACATTCTACTCACATGAGATTTATCACTTCCATTTTTCCAGAATGGTACCGTAGCTGTTAGTCCCTCACCACGTACTCTCTAAAAAGTGCTAGCGGATCCAATCCCCGCTGGATCCGTCAGAGAAACCAACTGCCATTTTAACTAAATCGATAGATACAGTCATAATATTATCAATAAAAATTAAACAACTAGTCCATTAAGGCCCAGTTGCGTCAACGGGGGTTATCTTACCTTGGTTTATATTACACCCCAGGTATGCAACTAACTCTGTGTTATTAAGATAACCCATGTTGCCCCAAGTACGTAAAGCTCAAGAGCTTATTATAAACCGATCGAAGTTATCCTGTATGCACAATTTTATAACTGTGAGTAACATAAAATTTTCAGACTCTCCCGTCCCGAACAGTCGATATGCACAAAGATGATGTGACTGAAGAAAGTAGTTCAGAATTTACATCAAGTAATCTTGAGGATTTTGAATACCCGACGGGCAATGTAGTCGATGCAGAGAATATCATGCTGAGGATGAGAACAAGACAGACAAAAGATTACCAAGTTCTTGGAGCAAAATCTACGCTAGCCCAGGTAAGTTTACTGTTAAAATAAGCCCAGGTTACTGTAAAAATAAATAAAACTCGCCAAGTGCAAGTCGAACAGTCATAGCAGAGTTTTTGGATGCTTGTATAGTTTCTGTAATTACTCCAGCATGAAGTACCGCTTAGCATTAAATTGGAACCCAAGTTTTCTAATTTTAGATGATAAGGACATACTATATAACCAGACAAAAAAGCCTCCATTTTGAGGTGTAAGCCCTGCGTCTTGGAGGCAGCTTCCCCAAAATCAAAGACTGCCTTTTAGGTCAAGTTCACAAGCAGCAACGTCATATTGGGTCCCATCCCTAGAGCCTCGTGTGCCGAAAAGTATCACTCCGAAACAGTGCGGTCCATTGTGTACCCAAAGAAACCAGACTTTAGGAGATCATTGCTATGCAGCAGGAATAAGTTTGGGGAGAGAACTGATCCCTGAGGAACTCCAGCTTAATTTGCCGATTGGTCAGACAGGCATCCATCTATGACAATTTATATAGAGCGTTCACTCGGGAAATGAGAAATTTAGGCATACGCGTAGAATCACCGTCAACAGATATTGCGTATGAAGGAAGCTTGCTTAAAAGATGGGTGGTGCCACACCGTATCGAAAGCCTTGTAGCTATCAAGAGAGAGCTGAGCGGAAAGTGCTTCCCCGTATGTAGTGCTTCCCAGGATTATGTTTTTATAGATGGTATATTACCACCTGATTAGCTGATCCGACCTGGTGGTAGATATTAGAGACTTGCGATAGAACTCAATCTCAAGAAATTTTTAGAGACCTCATACCTATACCTGTACGTAAATTGTCGCTGAATTAATCACAAGCCATACACAATATTTTCCCTTCCCAGGTAGTGACTCATCACGACTTAAAAAGCATATTGGTGAAGTACGTAGATAAGATGACACCCGGAAGTAGTTCCGTATCATCAAGTGACATTACAGATACTGAATACCCGACGGGCGATGTGGATGACACCATGCTGATTATGAGAACACCTAAGATCAAACATCATGGTGCTCTGAGAGACGATACGGTAAGTGTTCATTGAAATATAAATAATACAGGTAGAGCATAGCGATTTTTCTCTCAAAGAGCAGCTCGACTGGGTCAGTAACTCGACCTTACAGAATACCGCAGCCAAATAACTGAATGGTGTATTTCTGCGCATGAGTGAGGTTGCCAGAGCTAAAAAAGACACATCATAAGCACGCTGCATCATAGAATTTTTATTTTTCAATTCAATAACTTTAAAGATAAAGGTCTGGTCAAATAGGACGTGCTATAGCCTCTATAGCACCCTGTTTGACGGGTTGTACTGGTGACAGGACATCCTAGCGCGGCGTCAGAGCTCGCCACTAGGAAACCCCAACGAGACGATATAGCACTCTTATTTAAACATACCTTAACGTAGTCTCTATACTCAATAAATGTTTTTTTTACTGTGTATAGACCTGTGTTTAGCCACAATCTCACCATAGTAAGTGATGATGTGGCCGAAGGTGGTAAGCACACAAAGCCTAAAAGGAACTGGTTCTCAAATGCAGTTGTTGGAACACACCGATAGGTGCTTGGCATCAGATTTTCAACTTGATGATGGTCGCCAGGCAGGTGGGTACTACAAAGTATTCTACCACCGTACTATGGGTGGGGATGTTTTCCGTCACCGAAAGCTAAATCTCACTGTAAGTTTCGAACCCGAGACCTTCGTCTCGGCATCCGACGTCACCACCACTGAGCTGTCTTGTCCCGTATACGTTAAACAGACGACTACAGAGAAGAGCACCGTGACCACTACCATCATGACGACTACTATCACCACCACAACCACCACTACGACGGAACCACCACCGCCTCTACCAGATTATTCTCTCGTCAATGCCACGGTCATGGGAAAGGTTTGTATTTTGATGTCCTCACTATAGTCTCAGTCTCTCGGTTTCACCCGCTTCCGCGAGATTGTTTTCCTCAGGATAATGTACCCTCCAGAATATTTTCTATCTGTGTGACAAATATCATCCAAATCCGTATAGCTATTTGAGACACAAACATTTAAACGTCCAAACATCCAAGTTTCACTGCTTCTTTATCCGCATTTCTGAGGGTTCTAATTCATAGATATATCGTACACTAGTGATTTACTGACAGAGAAAATGACGATAAGAGTTCCTTGTCACTTGTTCTCGGTAAAATTTCCGTTTTTCACGGATTCATCACCATCTGCCTGCCCTGTTCCCAATCATTTGTGGTCGGCGCAATATGTACGCTTCTTCCATTCGTCTCTTCTATCCGTTATACCAGCATCCACTGCTTTCTTACCCATATCATATTTCACACAATCCATCCATCTCTTTTTCTGTCTTCGTCTTCCCGTATCAGTTTTTTCACGGATTCATAATAGGTATATATTTACTCGTTCAATCTTGGAACACGCAATTTGTGTTGCGGCTGCGTTTATCATACTCGTGTCAAGGGTCATACTCTATAACAATCACTCTATTAATACTTTATCTCTTTGTACCTATCCAATGTTTTTCCGGAATAAAAGTACTCTATGTTTCAGATTTTGTAGTTCTCTTATATTTTATAGTATATCTCTAAATATCTAAATAGATGAAGCGAGGTATGTACTACGCAATAAATATTTACAGATAAATGTTTGCTATTACAATTGTATTCCAATTCTAAAATTCTAAATAATTTATTCAAATAGACCTTCGCAGGCACTTATGAAAAGTCTGACTCTAATACTCTAATACCGGTTCGGAAGGTTGCATTTGCTGAGAAGAGCCGGCAATAAACTCTGCAATTACTCTTTTTAAAACAAGGTTAGATTCATTACGTAATATTTACATTCTAATCGCACTGACAACAATTGCGTGCCCGGCGTGGCAATGAAAAGTGGCGTCAAAATTTACACATTTTACAGTTTTGGTAGGAGTCTACTAACACAATAGCGTCATAATGGCGCCATAATGGCTTTCCGATGATTTTCCACTGAAACTACAATCGTGACACAATGATCTTTTAGTTGTCAGTTTTGATAGTTTTTGTACTAAAATTCTTTTCGTTTATTATGAGACCGCGTTATGAATTAGGGTAAATTCCGAAATGGATAATATCGATCACAGCGATCACAGCAATAATTTGCGTACCGAATTAGATATCACGCTTATGACAGCTGAGAACTATCAACAATTCGGAACGCCCGTTATCGCGCTCACAGTATTCAAAACAGAACATTTGAGAATTTAATTAAAATCTCAATTATCAATGCGCTAGGACTCCTTATATCTTTTATAAGTTGACTCGCAAAAAGGAATATCTGCTTTTTTTATTATTTTTCTCTTATAAAATCATAAAAAGTATCTTTGCCAAATAGAAAACCAAGAATCTTATTAGATTATTGCCGTCACTTTTGACAGCGCTCACGGTGATATCAGTTTAGAGCATGGTCGGTGTGAGCGCAATATGGCGCATGTCATGACGTCATCTATGACGTTTCACGGGACACCGTGAACGCGCTCACGGTAATATGGAACGGGTTTAAGCACGCTCAAATCGATTACAGCGATTACAGCGGTAATTCGGAATGCAGCCTTAGTAGACTGCGCACATCGGCTCAATGATAATGGAATTGCAATAGTATCGTGTCAGTATGACATTTTAGCAGACTTGGCCCCCTGTACAGTGTCTCTCAAAAGCACGGTAATTAAGTTAGAAGGAGCTTATAATAATGTGTGTCAGTGCTTCGTGTGCGGGCTGGACACGCTGCGGGTGCCCAACTTCGCGCACTGCGCGGACGCGTTCGCCGGAGACTTCATACCGCTGACGCCCGTCGACACTCGAGCCAAGGGACAGATCGCCAACTTCAGGAAATATTGCCGATATCGAGACATGTAAGTGTACCTACTTAAATCTCTTCAGAACTCCATCCTGTACTCCCTTGGGTGCACCACTATGGGGAGCTCATTCCACAGATTGAGTGTCCGCAAAAAGAAGCTTCTTTTAAACCGCACAGTATGAGACACACACACATGAATTATCGCCAATCTGAGTTGAGAGCTTACTCCCTGGTTGAGAGCTTGCTCCCCGGTTGAGAGCTTGCTCCCCGGTTGAGAGCTTGCTCCCCGGTTGAGAGCTTGCGCCCCGGTTGAGAGCTTGAGCCCCGGTTGAGAGCTTGCTCCCCGGTTGAGAGCAGGCAGACGGTCCACCTGATGGTAAGTGGTCAGCGACGCCTATGGACATTTGTAATACCAGGGGGATTGCCGATGTGTTGCCGACCTTGAAGAGATCTTTTTACACCCCTTTTGAAGAACCCCATATCGTAGCGCTGAGGGAAAACCGTAATGGGGAGCTCATTCCACATCCTAATGGTCCACAGTACGAACGTCTTACTGAACCGTTGTGTGGATGATCGAGGCGGCTCGAGGATATGAGGATGAACTCCACATCGCCGGCGAGCGGTGCGGTGGTAAAAAGGTGCTGATGACACCAGGTCAAAAAGTGCTTTCTCCCCAGCGATCACTACATGATGAACGCTTCCCAGCCTCGGTCGATGTACGGGCGGTGGACGGGCGGGTGCGCCGTGCGGTGGGTGGACCTCAGCGGCATCTACACGCAGCGGACCTGCCGCAACCAGGACCGGCCCGTGCTCGGCATGCACTACGTCAGCAAGAGGATGGCTAAGCTCGAACTCTCTTTGATGGTAAGTTTCGTAGCTCACGCGACGGACCTCACGCCAAGTTCACAATGCTACATCGTCAGCCATCGAGGAAAAATCCCTTCGTAATTCAGTGATTTTGAACAGTAAGGGCCAATCACTGCATCGTGTGTTCTTGACTTGGCAAATTAGAGCGCATGTTTCCTTGACTTAGCCAATCAGAGCGCATTTTTAGTATAGAATAGATTTCAGGCTAACTTAGCGTCATTGCGTTCCTTTGGGTTAATTGTTCGAAGTCATCATTAGTCTATAATGTCCCACTGCTGAGACCAGCATGGCTATTTTAAAACGTCGGATTCGATATCGGAAACGGATTGAAAAATTTTCGAGGCAAATTTAAGCAATTGCTATTTTAATTTCCGATAACTTTTCGATAATTAAATTTTTTTTTCAATAACATTCAATAACAGGTTGACCACTAGTTGAGCTTAGCGAATATTTGCCCATTCTCTTTCATCCTCCTTTGTGAAAGGAGACCAACGGGGCTATTTTAAAACGCTCGGATTCGATGTCGGAAATGGATTCAAAAACGGCCGAGGCGATTTTCCGCAATTGCTATTTTAATTTCCGATAATTTTTCGATAAACCGAATTGATATTTCCGTAAAGAAACATCAAAAATATTAGAATTCGGAAATTAAAATAGCAACTGCGGAAAATCGCCTCGGTCGTTTTTGAATCCGTTTCCGATATCGAATCCTAGCGTTTTAAAATAGCCCCGTTGGTCTTCTTTCACAAAGGAGGATGAAAGAGAATGGGCAAATATTCGCTAAGCTCAACTAGTGGTCAACCTGTTGGAGTTCTCAACCCGCCTTGTAGGCCTCATACTAGCTTCACGACCATCACAAGTATGTGATATCCGGGTCCAACGGCTTTACGTGCCTATCGAAGCACGGAAAACGCTCGAGTGAAATACCACGAGACGGTCACCCATCCAGGTACCGGCAATGAGCTCTGGCGACCGCCGCTCACGCACAGGAACACAACAAAGTTATTTGGCTGCGGTATTCTGTGAGGTACTTCTCCAGTCGAGCTGCTATTTAAGAGTGCGTATAAAGCAAAATAACATATCTTATTTAATTAAAATTTACCCAAGTAAATAGTATTTCATTTATGGTGTATCTAATTAAGACAAAAAATCGATAAATAATATCACTAACATATGACCTAGGGCGTTTTTTTTTTTTTTTTAAATTAAATGTGCTTGCGTTTGGCCACTGGTCTATTGAGTCGAGGGCCTCAAGCTGGTACTTAGCTGAACCATCCCAAAGATGGTAGCAGTACTCCATGCATGACCGGACTTGTGCTTTATAAAGTTGGAGCAACTGCCCAGGCGTGAAGTACCGCTTGACCTTAGAGAGGATACCCAGCTTTCTGGCAGCTGTTTCTGCCTTCGACTCAATAGAACAGCCAAAGTTTATTTTGGCTGTTAATGTTATGCCTAGGAGATCAAGCCGATCGCATATTGGCAAGGATATATTTTGGAAAGTAGGAGCCTGGTAGTAAGGACTCCGTTTGGCGGTGAAAAAACACGCCTGTGTCTTGGGACGTTAAATGTGACCAGATTGGCTTTGCCCCAATCAGAGACTGCCTGTAAGGTCACGTTCAAACGCTCTACCATGGCCTCTCGAAACAATTGGATCTCGTCACTAGTGGCTCGTGCGCTGGAAACGTATCTCTCTGAAACAGTGCTGTCGTCTGCGTACCCAAAGATACCGGGTTATAACAGATCGTTGATATGCAGCAGAAATAAGGTTGCAGAGAGAATTGATCCCTGAGGAACTCCGGCATTGATTGCCGAGAGGTCCGACGAGCACCCGTCTATGACCACTCGTATAGACCGTTCACTCAGGAAATCGGAAATCCAAGCGCACAGGCCATCATTTTCATATGAAGGAAGCTAGCTTAGAAGGCTGGTGTGCCAGACCCTATCGAAAGCCTTAGATATATCGATGGAAACGGCAATTGCTTCCCCGTGTCTCTCAATGGCTTCGCTCCAAAGATGTGTGGCATACACAAGAAGATCCCCAGTAGACCGTTTTTGGCGGAAACCGTACTGTCAGTCACTGAGGAACTGAAATATTCTGTACTTTACGAGTTATTTAGATAAAAAGCGCTTAGTTCATTTTTGTTCCGCGACACACGCTATCTCCGTCTAATGCCACGCGAAGATTAGACATATGTTTGTTTCATCTGACATTGCCATATTTTTCTGGCTTTGTACGCACTCTAAAGCGAAGAAACGTTATGGGTCGTCAAAAATCTAAAGCTGTTCTTGTTAGCAGGGTATAGACAACGGTTGCATAGTGAGTCCAATAGCGACCCTGGTGCCGTTCTCCCGAGGAGTGTCCTTATTCGCGCGGTTCCACGCGTGCGTGTGCACGGGCAGCTGGTGCAACACTAGCCTTGCACACCGGCCTTCGATGACGCACACAGCGATGCTCATGTTTTTTATCAAACTTTTGTACATGTAATGGTGTCTCTTGAAATAACAGTGTTGTTTTTGAATGCTTGGTTTGTTTTATTGATGTTTAGGGTAGCTTTTTTTGTATACAGGAAAATAATAACTAGTTGTAAATGTAATGTATTGAATGAAAGACAGACTATCGCATACTGGTTTATTAATCATCGAACTTGGCAAGTTACAAACAGAGGGTAAATCAAAAAGAAGATATTTACGAACACCTACATTTCTTATACATAACACTTTTCCCTCCAAACAGAATAACTCTTACATACCTAAGCAGACACTGAAATTCTTATAACTACAAGTGTGACCGAAGATAATAGCAATCTACTTGATTTATAAATAACAAAACAATTAGATTACAAAAATTTCTTAATTATTACACGTGATCTCAAACCAATGGTTGGTGGAGGTTGAGTATTTGTACGGCGTTGGCGCATATTTTTATCACCTGAAGAACCTGCCACGGGTGGCTCACTAAGCTGTGTGACGTGCTCACTACCACCTTCGTCAACTACACCATTCTTAGGACTTGTTGAAGAGCAAGCTTTATTAACTACCAGATCTATATTATCATCTTCAATCGTATAAGGTTTTGAAACACCTGCAGCATCAGTAACACACGATAATGAATGTCGCGATTTTCTATAATTTTTATTCAAAATTTGATCTACATGACGTTTGTGTATACGATCATCTTTTGTTTTTACTACATAAGATACTGGCCCTGTTTTATCAATCACCACTCCATCTGTCCACTTGACATCTTTATTAGTGTAGTTACGCACTAACACCGCATCACCTGCAGCTACCTCGCGTGATACACCCTCACGACGCGCCTCTTGTGCACGTTGCTTTTCGCGAACTAAATCCTCAGTGTGAGGTCGCAAAAGGTCAAGCCTACCCCGCAATCGACGCCCTAAAAGTGCAACAGCAGGTTCTTTTTGAGTAGTACAATGCTCCGTATTTCTATATGTGAATAAAAATTTATTTATTGCTGTATTGTAATCATCCTTTTCGACAGTTGCCTTTTTTAAAACCTGTTTTACTATTCGAACAGCATTTTCAGCCGCACCATTGCTCGACGGATGATACGGGGCTACTAATATACGCTTGATGCCATTTTTATTTAAGTAATTGAAATACTCTACAGAAGAAAATGGTGGCCCATTATCACTTACGATACGTTTAGGAAGGCCGAAACGTGCAAATATTTTACGTAAGCATCCTATCACTAATGACGCTGAAGTGCTAGACAAGCATTCAACTTCCAACCATTTAGAATGCGCGTCAACTAATACTAAATAATATTTGTTACGATACGGCCCTAAAAAATCAACATTGAGGCGTACCCATGGTTCCGTCGGCCAAGTCCATGAGTGCAACGGCGCTGGTGGTGGTTGATCGCGCTGTGAATTACAAGCAAAACATTCGCGACAAATACGCTCAATATCTATATCCAAACCTTCCCACCATAAGTAGTTCCTGGCTATTTGCTTCATTTTAACTACACCTAAATGCCCACTATGTAGTTCTTCTAAAACTGTCTTACGAAGATTCAATGGTATTACTACCCGATAACCCCATACCAAACAATCATGTTCAATAAACAAACTATCTTTTTTAAAGAAATAAACCTTGTCCGTCTGATTTTCTACACGTTCTGGCCAACCAAACTTAACGAAGCCTACAATTTTATTTAACTGGGGGTCTCTTTTCGTTTCTTCTTTAACTTCTTGAAAAGTTATTGGTAACTTGTCCTCTACATAATTTAAATAACTTCCTTCTAAATTCAAACTATCCTGACAGTTCTCCTTGTGGGTTATTTTCAATGGCAACCGTGACAACGCGTCTGCAAAACAATTTCTCGATGATGGTACAAATTCTATATCAAAATTATAGGCGGCTAGTCGCACGGCATACCTTTGTAAGCGACTAGCAGCAGTTTGAGGAATTCCCTTATTTTTACCAAAAATGTAACTTAATGCGCGATGATCACTTCGTAACAAAAAATGTCTCCCGTATAAATACTGATGGTGTTTAGCTACACCAAAAACTATAGCGAGTGCTTCTTTATCTAATTGTGAATAATTAAGTTCTGCCGCATTTAATGTTCGGGACGCACAGCTGACCGGCCGCTCGGAGCCGTCGGGGTAGCGGTGAGTGAGCACGGCGCCCAGCCCGTACGCGCTACTATCTACTGACAGAATTAATGGCAACTTGGCGTCGTAGTGCGCCAACACCGGACCGCTACTCAATACTTTCTTAATTTTAATAAAAGACGTTTCACATTGGTCGTTCCAAACCCATTTCATACCTTTTTTAAGCAAATTATATAAAGGTTTTAAAATATCGCTGATGTTAGCACAAAATTTTGCATAGAAATTCACTAAACCCAAGAAGCTTTTCAATTGTGTCACATTATTCGGTTGTGGAGCATCCACGATGGCTTTAATTTTCTTTTCATC